>KZ807292.1:45712-65424 GCA_000696205.2 Oncopeltus fasciatus | reverse complement strand
AAAAAACTGGTAAAGTTATCATTATATATATTAACAAATTAAATATAATGTTTATTTATAAGTTTTATGTAGTACGAAAAAATTCTTTGTAATATTTTAATGTCTGCCACTTAAAGGATTTGGTGGTTCATTCAGTTACGGTACGATGTCTGCTTAGTTTATACAGTTGCTGGGGGACGCACATTTTAGTAAAGCGGGAATCAATGAGAATACTTAAGAAGGTATTCATAATTTCGTTTTGTGTTATTCCTTGAGATGGCCTACATATATAGGAGAATTTATATTGATCTTGATTTTAGACTATTTTCTTATTGAGAATTTCCAGGTTAAGCTTTAAAACAGTGTAACAGTATTTCGAAATTCATAGAACTCATAATACCTCAATTGCAATTTTATCAGTTGCTTTTTTTAATGTAATGCATCTTAAAAGATGTTAAAAGTAACAAAAATGGTGAGTTATCGAAAATAGGCGATTGGCCGTAGAGATTTGTTCCGACCTTGCTAGTACGTCATTGAGGAAAATATAAAATATGTAACACAGTTACTTGAGACAGTGTTCGCAATATAGCACTTCTCAATCTGTATCTAAGAAGATAAAAAGCTCACAAATACACCTGACGACTGTCTTCCCTAATCTGACTAAATGTGTGAGTGTCGACCCAAATATCTCTGAAGAGCTCAGATAGATAATGTTGCGGTTTCAAATTTTGTGGACGAATAGTTTAGTTAGGTTTGTAGAGGAAGAATGGCGGGTGATTGAAGACGAATAGCGGATCCTTGAGGAGTTATTCCACGCTGTATTCATTTTACCGTTTCCTTCCGACACGGATCATTGTTGTACTGACGAAAATACAAGCTAAGGTCTAGGACAATTAGATAAGAGGATATTTACCATCTTCTACTTGGGATCTTATAACAAGTTCAGGAATATGGGGGCTTGATGGGTTATGGGGATTACAATGTGAAAAGTGTGCTAATCTAACCTTTTCTTAAAAGTTTTCAGATAATGTTAAGATTTTACATCATTCGGACGGATTTTTAAATACCTACTCTGAAAAATGTGTATAAAAGTTAAGTAGCAACCTGTCCTCGTGCCAACTAATGTCAATGGTACCGTAGGATGATGACATTTTTAAGTAGATTCAATCAATTCAAGAACTAATCAGAGAAAATAGTTCCATCTTGATTACAATGTTTCTTATATTAAGCAGTTAGCTATTGAACTGCTAAAACTCTTATTCTAAAAGCCTTCTATCGAGATACCCTGCCTAAATATACAGCAAATAACGTTGTAAAAAGGGGAAAAGTCTAAATGCTATTATTAATAAAATCAGTGTCCGTGTAAAAAATTCTAAAACTTGAAATGAGCTCCGCAGAAGCTAGAAGTAAAACTTTAAAATTATTCATAAAATGCGTCTATTGGGCGTTCAAACTAATGATGGTCTTGAAGACTTGAGCGCTCTCTCTGCGCCTATTCGAATTCAAATAAGCAGAGGGCCAAGACACTCCAGGTTCTGGAAAGTAATCAGACTCCAATGCCAAGTCTTTCTCTCCAGAGTTAGAAAAAGAACTGAAACACCTTCCCTCGCCTTTCCAAGAGGATATTAACGTCTCACTCGAAGTTAAGCACTGAACTTTTGAATTACAAACCTTCAGGATTATGAAGGAAAGAGCAAAGTACGGGCAAGAGTTTAAAATGTGAAACATAAATCTGATTATATCAGTGAATTAGATTTCCTCTTCAGAAATAAAGGTTTACACATTGAAACTTCTATGAGCTGCGGGTCAATAATACTTGAGAGGAAAGAGAAATTAAGTTAATTTATTATAACAAACAATTAAACCTACTAATTACAGATAAAAATCGAACCTACTACCCTTACTAACTAATAAATAAAAAGAAAGAATAACTTACTTAAACTAATTAACAAATATATACAAATAAATTAAATGTGCTTATTTACAAAGAGGCTTCAGAACACTTGCTAATTACTGTAACTTAACATGCGATCTGACATGGAAAATAACACGTACTCGGGGGGCCGCTGGCGAGCCGCTTTTATAACTGCTTGAAAAGGGCGAGGCAGGCCCAGAAGAATCTAATAGATGCTTTTGGGTCAGCATAATTTCTTTTTCTGAAATATGGAAGCAGGTGGTCTCATTCTCAGGTATGGTTCTCTTGTTAGGTGTTTCCTTAGCCTTTAACAATACTTTCCTTCAATTCACGACTGATTCCTTATAGATAATAAATATATAATGTATTATATACATTTTGTGTGTGTGTGCGTGCGTGTGTAATTTCTGTGTGTGTGTGTGTAATAACAAAAGAAATTCAGTTCAGTAAATAAAATGTATGCAAAATAAAATAGAAACTGAATACAATATTTATTTTATTGAATACAACGAATGTCACTAAATATAAATTGTGTAATCATAACAGTTAATTAAAAGAATATTTTACCATTTGGCAGGTATAGATAACAGTTCCTAAATTAACACAATCAACATTTGTTGTTTTATCAGTTCCGTTATTGAGCATTTATGTATAAATAAATACACACGCACACACACATATATATTTATTTATTCATTTATATTTTTTATGTTGAATTTAACATTTGCTTAGAAAATATTAAACAATAAATAATAATGAATTAATAAAGGGAAATTCTAGTTGTATGTAGGCAAGGACGTATACGTATATTCCCCCAAATTTTATTTAATTGTAATTTATATGTATATTTTTTCCCATTATTGTTGGTAATGACCTTTAAGGGTCGAAAGCTCTAAAATTTATAAAAGTGTAAACAATGGGGAAAACAAACTAACCTGCTTGTTTCATGTTAATTTTTTCTTCTTTACAGCTGAATATGGTAAAAGTTACGATCTGTTTTAGAATATCAATAAACTAATTAATTTGTATACGTATTACTAAAAATAATTTCGAAACTATTTTAGTATTTAAATAAATATATAATTTAGTTTTGTCTAACCCCGTTGACATTGTCACATTTTCCCCATATGCTATGGATATGTAACAACTTTCAAGCAGGATAGTGAAACAAGAGTTTATAGGCGTTGTGGTAATGGTAGCCATATTGACCTCCACCCTTTCTCCTACGTTCGTTTATAGCCCGATAAAACATACTTTTATGTGCTTCAGAGGACGTAGCTTGCATTTGCGGATCGCAGTAGGAAAAAACTGGTAAAGTTATCATTCTGCCCGATATAACATAAACAATAATGACATTGGCATATTTTTTTCTTTTCCTTTTTGAAGAAAACACTCAACGTGTTATATCTGGAACTGTAATCAGTTATTCTTTAAAGTTTATAATTATTGCTGATTGTAAGTTTAAAATAATTTTAATTTTTGTTCAATAGGAGAGTTTTTTCACCGTAGATATTATTATTAGATGATTTTAGTTTGGGTTCGGCCAAGGTAGATCCAAAAAAAAAATTCAAATTTAAAAAAAATGTATTTTCTTAGAAGATTATCTGCCAACGTTTCGGCTTACATTGTAAGCCATCTTCAGGGCTGTTCTATTCCGGTCAGTCTAGAGCCGGCGTTAGTGATATTGAATTTTCCCTTTATTATCCTCTTCGGTTTATAAGATCAAATAAGTCATTTATTTATATCTAAATCCATCTTTAATGAAACACAGGAAATCTCAACATATCTCGAACAGCTGTTTTGGAGCGATAGCCAAGTGGCAGACATTTTTATTGGTCGTGTTTATTTTAATATTTCTTTACATTTATGAACATAAATTCAGTGTATTATTGGTGTTAAAAGACTCTCCTTAGCTCGGTCTAAACCGAGAAAGAAAGAATTATCCTCACCAATGAAGAAATATTTAGCAACAATGATCAATGAACTAGACGAAGAAGACCTAACCTCACAAGCTAACAAAGAGTAAGGTAACCCTAGTGATAACCTTCAAGTATACCCCAAAGTAAACAGAACAAAAACAACTAGTGATAAGAACTCCTCTAACCTTAATGTCCCTGAATCAGGAGCTGCCACCTTCCTTCTCGGAGCAGTCACCCATAGACGCCTCAAACCTTGACTATATCAGCATATACTACATTAATAATTTTATTGTATTTTTGCTTTCTTGTGTAAATAGTATAGTATTTATTGTATACATACCATATCATCCATCTTGTGTGAAAAACAATTGTTTTGGGCCAAGAGTAAAATATATCTTCTTCTTCTACATATCTCACGCAACTCCTACACGACAGACATATCATGTACTATATAGAAGGAAGAAAAGTACATTTAATGTTATATCTTTTACGTTAATTGTTATCTCCAGCTTGTAAATTTATTTATTTACTCAAATTTATATACATTTTTAATGAAATATGGGAGATCTTCTTAGATGACTTAGCTCTCCGTGACGTACTTTGTATTCTCCCTGTGCTTCACTTCCTGTAGAGTAAAAAGAACCCAATAGGTGATCCCAATCCCCCCTGAACTGTGAAGGAGGCGATCAATGAGAATTGTAGTCGTGAAGATGAGGCGCAGTCCCGAAGTGAAGGCGACATTCAAGAGTTGCCGACTTCCCTCGCTAGAGTGCAGGATTGCCCTTGGGAGATGGAGTAAGCAGGTCTCGACCTCTGCCATCAGGATGGCCCCCCTGGGACTGCACCTTCTCGCCTCCTCGCCTCTTCATTAAATATATAGGGGTATGAATAATTCCTTCAGGAGCGACCCAGGATTATTTAAAAACCCTACTGACACGTCTTGGTAGATTAGTTTGACAGAGGCGGAGATCTACAATTGTCTCAGTGACTTTCATCGAATGGACCTTCATGTATTAAATCGTTGTAAGAACAAATTCTTCCCTTTGACGAAATAAGAAATCGAATTCAGTTCATATATATTCTCTGTTAGCACTCTACCTGAAGAAAGTTCTTAAATCCATGATTATTTATGATTGCTAAGCTCCTTTCTGGTATAATAGACACTTAAGCACTATATAGAACAAAAAAATATCATGAAGACGCAAAGTCGGAATTCAATTAGTTAAATGATTTTCTATATAAATTTTCAAAACAAGTACTTGCAATTACAATTTCTGGAAATAGCTTTAATTAGTATTCAAAATTATGTTATCACCAATAATTATTTGTATTCACCGTTTCTTCTTCCGGGTTGGATCGTGTCAAGTTGTTGATAGTTGCCGAACTTTCGCACATCATGTGATGGCTTCTTCAGGGCTGAGTAGAGAATGAGAGCTGTTATTTAAATCCAGGTGTAGTGAGGCCTACGTGAACACCAATAATTATTGTTATATAACTTAATAATATAACTTATAATTCTTATTATAATCATAGTTTTAGTCCTTTTTAGATTTAAACAAATCGAAATTATATAAACTTACCCCGAATATTCCTTCTAGTAGCAATTTGAATTTAATGTTGTCCCTCTCTGCTTCGGGCACAATAACTTTACTTATTGGTTTTCTGTTTATTTAAATCAATTACAAATAGTAGTAGAAGTAATAATCGATTAGAATTGGATTGTTTATCTCAAATTAAAAAGTATTTGTTGTAGTTTAATTGTATAGTTGTTAAGTACTAACAAAACGTTTTATATATTTACTTTCGGTATTTTTTTTTCTTGCATACAAAATTTTATGAATATCCCTTTTTTTTTAATGCTTTTCTGAACTTGATTACTTTTTTTTTTTCCTTTGTTATATTTATTTTAATTTTTTATTAATTTTCTCATAAGATTTTTTTTTAGATGTTTATATTATTCATTTATTTTTCGCTTTATAGCTGAAGAAAGGTGTTGATGATCGCGTCAAGAACCGAGGGGCCTCGACTGAGGGATGATTTGCTACATGCCACGGATCCAGGTCATTGAGAAGCTAGGCCTAAAGTCAGAAGGTAACAAGAGTTTTCACCTCTCTAACAGCGATGGGGTGGTGGTGGCTTCGGCCCGCTTTGGTGAACTGTTCTCCTAACTTCCCCCTCGTCGTTCAGTATTTATAGGGCGGTTACTACCCCACCAGCATGACTCGATTCTTCAGTACTTCCGAATTTACTCCCTCCATACTGCTTACTAATCCTGACTTCTATCATTTTAGTTAAATTTTCATTGGCTTATCTTTACTCATTCTAGTAGTGTCCTGAGTTTTAAAAAACTTCAGAAAGCATAATTCTAAATACTCACCTAAAGATAATATATCTACATTATCAAGTTTAGTAAGTTTTACATATTTTAATTTTTAAAACAGCTGCAAAAAATAAGAAAATGTGTAATTATTTTTAATTTCCATGTCTACTAATGTAGTCCTCTTTGAGCCCTTTACATAAACAATTCTCACATATCGACTAAAATGTTTCTTCAATAGAAGAATAGAGAATTGAATGAGCGATTTTTCTCCTTCACGTTAAATGAAAATTAATTATCTCTTGAATTTATCTAAATTCATTCATTACTTTATTCCTAATACGGTTTAAAATACAATAAAAAAATGTACTTGGTCTGGCAGAAGATTTATCCAGAGAGGTCTTTTTTTTTACTTATATTACATACATGCTGAAAGACACTTTTCCAAAACATGTTTATTGTTGACTTAGTGACTGTGATTCATTCTTCTATTGTTCATTATAACTCATCAAATAACTCTACATAATACTGCAGGACCATACATAAATATCTCTAAAAACATTTATATAAGTCGACTCACCTAAACTTCAACCTATTCTCATGAACAGCTCAAATGTTCGTTTCCCTATTCATATAGTTTTACAAGACAGTTTATAAACACATAACATTTAGATTTTTGGAGTTTATTTTTCTATAATAGGAAGAATCTTTAAAGATAGTTATATTGTATTTCTTTCATCAATAAACTATGTTGTTTCATTAATCCAAACTAAATGTTAAATTTAGAAAAAACTGAGCGACCTGCAGTGCGACACCCTCACTGCTGGCACGCATGCACACAAATAAATAAATAAATATATATATANTTCCTCACTTACAACTCATAACATTCTTGATCAAAATACTTATATTACCAACCCTTTCACGATGAATGTGGATATCTCTAGTGGTCTGGTAGTTTTTATGGCTTCTGGACAGTGTTCTACCATTAGCACACATATATAATAAGCCAAGTATAGCTTGTCTTGAACCTTCGGTAGTCGTGTACTTTTCTAGAGGAAGAGTCTATTGGTGCTGCCGGAAGTCATGAGAAATTCTTCATTCTTCTCCTTTCCATTAGTTCGTGAGCCTCCAGAAAAACTTCCATTCAAGCAGAGTCGGGAAAAGTGCTTCTATGTTGGAAGTAGACCCTACTTTGAAGGAGGTTTTACATCCCTTTATGTAAGTGTTTAATATTATTATTATTTTCAATGAAATTTTGGATAAAATAAGATGAAGGGGAGAGGGGGAGCTTACTGGAAGATCAAATAATCATTACATTCATATCTTCCTTATTTGTAGGCGTTTTTTATGGAAGATATTTACGGCAGATGCTGAGTTCTTCCCCCACTCTCTATCTTCCGGCCAGTATACTAAATACTTACTACTACTATATAAATCCTCATTTAATCATATGTTCGCCCATCCTAATGAAAAATGACAAATTTCCATGCTTTACGCGAAACATGCCTGACGGACTTTTACCCGGATTTTAGTTTTCTTATTCTCGATAATTTATTTCAATAACGGAAATTTAGCCTCAAAAATTTTGGATTACAAATAATGGTCGTTTACTAAAATAACAAGTATGTATGATGGCTTTGTAATTTACAATAAGCCGAGTAACAACCGAGCCTTGGTTGTTACTTCGCTAGCCTTAGTATTTAAATGTATTTTTTGCTTTAATTTGAACGTATACGATTAATAACAGTTTATATTGTAATTATTTATATTTATATTGTAATGATACATTTTTCCTTTTTTAAATAGCAAAATCTTTTCATGGAATATTACTGGCATTTTCAATGCATAACAACTATAATAGTGAAGACTAAAAGTTTCTTGAGAAAATACTGGGAAAGTCTTTTTTTAAGAGGCCCCATAAATTTTTACGACTTCTGGTAGGAGGGAGGCTGTATAGTTAGATTTATGACTGTGTTGTAAGTTGTATGAAAAAGTGCGCTAGCTCTTGAAATACGTTGCCTCTGAAATGCTCTTCCGCAACCTACTATCGTATAGTTCAGCCGATATCGACATCTACTGCTTCCTGAGGAATGGTACATATTTATTCCTTTTCTAGAAATAGTTACTTTCGTAGCCTTTCACAAAAAAAAGAACACAAATATTTTTTGGCTTTACACCTGTATCAAAGTGTGACGAGGCGCCATTGTCTCGGCAGGTAGCCAAGAGGGAGAGATGTCCACCTGTCGCAGTGAACAATACCTCTTCCCCAGATACCACGGGAAGGCATAAAGCCCGAAAGCATTCTGTTCCAAATTTCTTAAAGTCAGAGAAAAATAAAGTTATAGTTATTAGATGATTTTAGTTGGGGTTCGGTCAAGGGAGATCCAAAAAAAAAAAAATACAAATTTAACAAAAGTATATTTTTTTAAAAGATTATCTGACAACGTTTCGGCTTACATTGTAAGCCATCTTCAGGGCAATCCATATAATAATGGAATCAACTTTACTAGTGTTCAATTAGGTTGATTTCTTTTTTATTTTATAGTTATGAACTTATTCACAGCTTCTGTTTGGTTATCTGTTATGATATTTTGTCGCCTCAAATATATGAAGCCTCTACTCTGTAGTTTCTCAAATAACGCTCACTTAAGCTAAGTTTATGTGTTTAATTTCAGTCGAATTTTTGTGAACCCTTATGTAGGTAAAATCGGGTTTAGGGGCGATCAACCCTTAGATTATTACGCCCTTCAGTATAACTATTGCTTGAGTAGGTAGGATCGGGTTTAGGGGCGATCAACCCTTAGATTATTACGCCCTTTAGGTAGATAGGTAGGAACCCTTATGTCTCCACCTGATTCATTCTTTTAAACCTCAAGAAAAGAAAGCACATTAGGCTTAATCCATAAAGTTTGATTTAGAAATAATTGTACTAAATAGCCGCCATGAAATTATATTTATACAGAGATGGAGAGATTTAATTGAATTTGTAATTTTTGAGAACAAATGTTAAAATTATTTCAAATATTTCTTCTGATTCTATCTATTAGATAACAAAAATAACAATCGCTGTTGTGAAGAATTGTGTGTATGGGTTTCTACGGTATGGTTGTGATATCTTTCGAATGGAAACAACTAACCATGTTTAATTAGAAAATTAAAGAATAAAAAAACAAGACCAATAGCAATGAGGACATACCTATAATATAAAATTGAACTTATTGTTTTTATGCCAAAAATATATCACATTTTATGTCAATAATAATTAGTTTAGTCCAATGAAACTGACACACATTTGTCTCATAAAAAACCAGTAGGTCTTACCTGGAAGTCAAACGATAACGATTAAGAAGCCACAATATCACATTTTTAACGAAAATGGTCACATAAAATTTAAATTGAAATATATAAAGAAAGGACTCTACCGAGTTATGTAAGCAAATTAGAGGTAATGGATTCACAACAAATCTCAAGATTTACTGAGAAGACAATGTTTAAAACTTCGTCATGTAAAACACAGAAAAAAAAAGTGTACTAAATTTTTTTTTTTTTTGGTAGCTGTTGCTGTGCTACATCAATTAAAGAAGTCACACATCATTGATGATTGTTAAATATACTCGAGAGTGTTGAAAGCGTCTTCTCGTAAATCAAAGATAGGGGAGGATTTACGTTTACTACGTTAAAATTTAATTTATTCATAATATATGTGAAACAATTACTAAATGATATGGTTATGAAATGTCATTTTTTGGCGTTAATATCTTACTTTACTTCCATGTAATTGTTGTATTAGGACGACATTGAAGAATGTAATTTGAAGGATTGGGTGTCCTCCTACAAACCCGTACAATTCTCTCTTCCTACCAAGATCCAAGCTTGGGGGCTCTACACACGCAATGCCAAGTCGGCTCAACCTGCAGGGCAACATGTCAGGCCCTTAGTGTTGGCTCACCAAATCCGCCAGTCTGGTCGGGGGAAACATCCAACCACCAACCACGATCCCCAACAACCCGTAATGTGTTCAATGCGGCTGTCCCTAATTCCCAATCGGGAGTCATGCCTTCTGTACAATAGCTACACAGCTGAAAGAGATTTTATTTTTGAGCTGATTGAATTGAGTGTGTAGAACATTAGAGTACGAGACCTATGGCAACAGGGGCCAGAGGAATGAGTCTTAAAGTGAATTATTAAAAATTCATAAGAAGTGGATGTGGAAAACCTTCAGAAGAAAATCACTAACGAAACCTCCTCAGCAACCATCTCTTTGATAAATCGTTTTTGATGTCCTTTAATGCTTATGCATCACTTTTTCCTTTGCGTGGAAAGATTTCACATCTCAAGGACATTTTCAAGGTTGTAGGTCTGTTCAGTCACGCACACACGAAGGAGTGGCCAATGTTTGATGGTCGGAATTTATTTGTCATTTAGGGTTTATTTTGGCTTCCCTTAGCGAGTAACTAAATTTATCATTTCATCGTCTTTCTGAAATAGCATCTTTATAATCAATATTCATTTTTCTTTATTGTTCTGTCCATATTTTATGAAACCAACATACATGAGAAATATATAGCTCAGCAAAAATATATAGCTAATATTCTTAATTTAAGAAAATATGGGTGTATGTATAAATGAAAAGATACTTACACATATTTTTACAGTTAACTACGATAAATTAAATATTATTGTTTAACGTTCAATTCTTTTTTGAATTCAACACGCAGACCATTTCTTCTCTAAAGCTACACTCATTCATAAAGACTTTTTCTATACTTATCTAAAAAGATGCATATTTTAAGAAAAATTTAACATATAGCTTGATTATTTTAAAAATACACAAGTAAAAATGTGTATGTAGCTAAAAATATTCTGAAATTGTGATTACGTATTTTCAATGAGGTATTTTACTACAAGTTGGAATATGAAATTTCCTGAAACTTTGGAAGTTTTCATATTGGTGAGTTGGGAGCTGAAACCCGATCTTAAAATATAGACTCCAATATTTCGAGCCTTCGCTACTTCTGGCAGGACCATTTATCTTGAGAGTTATCAGAACTCCCATTCCTCCCGATCTGCCTTATCATACTCCAATACTTCACCCCCCCCCCCCTCACCCCCAAGAAATAGCTTATTTTTCTCTCCCTAAATTGTTTATTATAATGCTATTGTCAAGTATTTCACAATTATGTTCTAATTGAAATCGATCGCAGATCAAAAATGTAAAAAATAAGAAAATTCTTATCGATCAGGGGATGTCTCTTTCTGCTTCTTAATTCACGTCTCATTTACAATTGAATCAGTTACTCACATATAATATATTTATTGAAGAAAGTAATATCCTCTCTCTTGCTTTCTTGCTGGTTGGACAAGGGTTGTTAGCTACAGACAACATCTCTACTATAACTCCCAGTTGTTTGAAGAAGGTTTAGAAGAAGGAAAATATTTAGAAAGAACTTCAAATTGTCATTTGTTGTTTAGATCAATTATCGAAGACCAAGATGAAACCTTTTTACACTTAAGGACGTTTCTTTCATCAATTAACTCCGTATGATAAGCTAAATAATATAAGTAAAGATTTTTTGTTGGGGCTCGGTCAAAATTGATACAAAAATTGCCATTTAAAAAAAATATGTGTTTTTTTTAATTATCTACCGACGTTTCGGTTTACATTGCAAGCCATTTTTAGGGCTATTATGAAGGCGAGAGGATCAAATGTTTGATCGGCTCTGGCTGAGCCGAAACGTCATCAGGTAATAAATAATACATTTTTTTAAATTGAATTTTTTTGGTATTGACCATGGCCGGACCCCAAAACATTCTCTACTAATAATCTCTCCATTTAAACATAAATAGTCTATTTTTGTGACGTTAAAATGTATAATTGTAATGGTTTTGCGTTCAAACCAACCTGATTTTAATTATAATTTTAATAAAAATTTTATTTATTTTTTCTATTGTACCTGCAGAACTATTTAACAATAATTTATATTCTTATTAAGCGTAAAAGACATTCAAATTTTATTACAAATTGTTAGAGTTAAAGTTAGAAATATTAAAGCATTACATAAATTACGGCAATAAAGGGCTTATTTATTGTGAATAGCTAGAGAGTGATTTTAATACATTTTAGATGCAATTAAAAAAATATCTGCTTTTATTTTGTTTTGAAGTTTTAAATTTTACTAAGAATTAAAAAAGTTATAGGCAAACTCTTTTCTATGAAACCAACAATGGCTATTAATTTTATTAAATTTTAGTAAAGTGACTATTGAAGAATATTTCATTGATATAGTTAAAAATTTACTTTATTAAAATATAATCTAATTCCCGTCAGTTAATCAAGCTATTCATGTTGGTACCTTGAAGGTACTATTAAAAATTGTCTGCACATAACAGATATTGCATTGGAAATGCAAAAATATGGTGTTCACTCCAGCGTATGAACACCCTTGAGTTCGTAATTTTTATTAAAAAAGAAACACAATTTAGAATTTTATTTTTGTTTAGAGAAAGACATAAATTTATAAACGCAATAAAGTAGTTATTTACTATAAATAGGATATTATGATATGTAGAAAGTATTTTATAAATTTATTTTCTGTATAATTTTTACGAAAAACACTACGAAATCGAACCGATCCTTTCTTCCCCTTTAAGCTCTCGTCTTCTGCAGCTAATAAGATAAAATTAGTCATTTAGTTCGATCCGTTTCTGTCTATAGAGGAACACAGGAAGTCGGCTTAGTGTACGCAGCTTTTGCGTTAGGAAATCAGTCCTTTCGCCAATCATTATGCCGTGCCCCTGTCTGCCGTGATCAGTCCACAGGACCATACTAGGGCAGACTGACAGGAATAAAAGGATCGCTGTAGTGTCTAACTGACGCGAGGAGGTAGCTAGGCTTTGTAATGTACGAATAATAATTTGCAGAGCTCGTAGATTTTCGTTACTATGATTTTCGTAGCTCCACATTTTAATATACTTTCATTTTTTTTTAAAGATTTCTTGAAAATAAATTACAATGTAGAAAGTAGCTGCTAAAGTTCTTCTAGAAAGGGACAGATATTTGAAAACGTTTCCAATATTTTCCCCGTTCCAACTAACAAGTCACCACCGTACGGTCGTATTAATGTCGTATATAGGGCCACAGTTTTCTATTGTGAGCTCCGTTTTGTGAGTGTATTAATGATTGCCGCAAAATATTGAGTGTGAGTGTGCGTTATTGTAGGCTCTTCGAGCCATTTTTCAGTTTTCTCAGTGATATTTGCCTTGTGCCTTTATACATTAAATACAAAGACTGTGTTCGTGACATAACGAAATCGGACCATCACGAGTGGTGGTTACATTATATATAATGCAAGTACATTCATTGACAAGATTCGTTTACGTAATTCCTTTGTAACGGAAGCGTTTACGAGAACTCGACAAAC
The DNA here is from genome assembly GCA_000696205.2 of Oncopeltus fasciatus. Taxonomy (NCBI): domain Eukaryota; kingdom Metazoa; phylum Arthropoda; class Insecta; order Hemiptera; family Lygaeidae; genus Oncopeltus; species Oncopeltus fasciatus. Next base: position 51,870 of record KZ807292.1, on the reverse strand, counting down.
GACCAATGCCAGATTATCCATGAAACCCACCCACACGTATCAATTACAAGTAATTACAGGCCGTATCATGTGGACCCTCTTGTCGTCAAATGCACCGTTTAATTAATCTGTAATATATTAATCAAACACAACACAATTCAAACAGGTAAATCATGTTACGTGTGAGATGAGGACAGCGCAGTACTCCCCAAGGCGTTATTTGATACTGTTAAATATTGATATTACAGTTAGATGCAATTTATTTTTAAGATAAGAGATATTTCAGATTCTACTAATCGAACCCACAATGTACATGATTAAGTTAACGGTAAAATATTTAAAACTACTTTTGTTTAGTTTAGCGTATTAGGGATTCGAAAATATTTCGATTATTTCTCCGATCCTATCCACTAAAAACCAAAAATTATGCTCACTAAAGTTTGTTTGTTTTTGACGTCTGTCAGCGCTTTACATCCCAAAGTTTTCAGTTTTTTAAAACTAATTTGGCGTTTGTTTTTTTTTAAAGGGGGGGGGGGGTTCATTTTGAGCAAAATGGAACTAACATGAGGGATGGGGATATCCTGCAATGTCAAGTGTGCGTAAAAAAATTAATTTTTTTTTTTAACTTTTGATGTAGTGGGCGTTAATGTGTATATTATATTTAAGCGTCTAATAAACAGCTTTTAAGATTAAGTACCTTATACAATCTGAAACCTAATAATAGCGTACTATTTAATTTCTTAACGGCAGAACGCAATAAAAATAAAAATTTTCTTCGAGAGAATATAGACCAAATTAAGTTAATATTTTACCTAGTACAGTTCCATAAATCCAAGGGAAGTGGCAAAAATATTTCATCTTCAGAACTCTATTATTTCACTCCATTTTGCATATGAGAAAAAACCTGGAAATGTTTCTAAAGCGCACTAGAAGTATTTCTCCAGCGATGCATCAAACTGCCACGGTCCGCATATAGCGTCCTTCCAAATGGATATAATATTCATCTCTTTATCTCCATCATATTTGTCTTGGAATTAGATAAGAGTTATAGATAATACGACGGAAAGAGATTACTTACTTTGCTGAGGGCATTCATTTGGAAATCACAAGCCCGGAACTTCGCGTTCGAGTTCTGCCATGGATGTTTAGTCTACTGCCGTTAGCTATAAATAGCTCTTTCTTTCGTCAGCTTGAATTAAATGTAAATAAATAAATAAATGTGAATGAGGAAAATAGCCACCTATGGTTGAGTGCTTCTCCCCTCTCCGGCAAAACTCCGGTTTTTTCTAAAAAAAGAAATCTTTTATAATTTTTTTTTTTTTTTTTTAATATTTGTAATCATAATTAGTATCGAATATATTTTTGCATGATTTACGATGATAAAAGATTGACTTCATTCTGACAGTTCCTGGGAGAAGAATATTTCCTTATGATGGCTTTGTGCTTAATGACTTTCTCTTTTTAATTAACTTGAATATATTACGCTTATTGAATTTTTCTGCCGAATTTAAAATTTTACATACCCATAGTAATACTTTTACGGTGACAGTGGCTCTGAATGACTTCAATCATATAGAAACGACTTTTGAAGAGCAGAGGAAATGTGTTTAAAGGAAACTTTTATTTGTTTATGTTTAGTCAAATTAGTGTATTTCTCAATTTGACTATTTCTGAATCCAACTAAAGAAATGTTTATTTTTATTTTTGACACTTATTACCCGCTGGGTGAATCCCGTTTGCCTAATTACTTCAAACTTCCATGGTCTCCTTTATATAGAGCTCTCAGACAGAAGGATTGGACAGATAATTCAGGCGGGCAATTTTCTTCCCGGACATTGTGAGGAGACTAATGTGCTCCTGGCTGGGATTCTCCCTCCCCTATCCCGTGACGTCACTTATGACCCAGGATTAATAAATGCTGAGAGTCACGCGAGGCCTCACTGCCTCCTTACTCATTTTCTTGAGGAGGTTTTCCATTTAGTTATCTTTCCTTTTTATAGACTCTTCGTGTGTAAATGTCGGCGGGAAACAGAACTCAACATCATCTAAGGCGTATTACTGGATTAATTTTTTTTTTTTTTTTTTTTGTGATTTTTCATTTCAAGCCAATATCCTTGAGGCTCTGTAGACATTTATATTTGAACATTCTGATCAATGTTATAGCTTATCTACAAAATCTTCTTCATACCCTCCTTGTTCTTTTGGCGTAAATGTTTCCTCACTTACAACTCATAACATTCTTGATCAAAATACTTATATTACCAACCCTTTCACGATGAATGTGGATATCTCTAGTGGTCTGGTAGTTTTTATGGCTTCTGGACAGTGTTCTACCATTAGCACACATATATAATAAGCCAAGTATAGCTTGTCTTGAACCTTCGGTAGTCGTGTACTTTTCTAGAGGAAGAGTCTATTGGTGCTGCCGGAAGTCATGAGAAATTCTTCATTCTTCTCCTTTCCATTAGTTCGTGAGCCTCCAGAAAAACTTCCATTCAAGCAGAGTCGGGAAAAGTGCTTTTATGTTGGAAGTAGACCCTACTTTGAAGGAGGTTTTACATCCCTTTATGTAAGTGGCAACTGACATTGATTTTCATAGCTCTATTAGATAAAATAGAGAAAAAATAAAATCCCTTACCCCCCGATATTTAAAAAATCTCAAACATCTTAAACCTTTAACAATACTATCAAAATATCATCCAAATTTTCGTTGTTTTTTTTTATGAAACAAAAAAAACAATTACAATTTGACACACATACTGATCGATGCATATTCTTAAGATAGTACTATTTGTAGCTGTCTGGTCAATTTGTTAGCTGACAGGTTTTTTTCTAAATATTTTTTGAAAAATTATGTTGTCATATTTTCGACTTAACCTTATAAGGGTCACTAACAGAACATGCACATTATAAACTTTTTTATCAATTACGTCTGATAAATGACGTTTATAAACTATCTATTTAAAAAATATATATTTATCTATCCATCGAATTAAAATTATTTAAAATATATTATAATATCTAACTATTTTGATGGGTCGTATGAATGACCATCCAAGTGTGAATGACGACCCATCAGATAGTCAGATATTATATTATTTTTTTAATTGGAAGGCTAAAACATTTCATGGGTTGCAATTGAGTCAGCAACACCCCTTAATATGTTAATGTATTAGAAACATAAGAAATATTTGTTGATCAAGGCGGGAGATTTACCTGATACTAAAAATTATATTATAACCATTTAACATACATAACAATTATACACAGAGTAAATTCATCTTCATAATAAAAATAAAAATTATGATATGCTTTAATTTCGAGACAAATTGAAATAATAAGCACGAGTTTTTTTTCGTAGAATACAAATTGAGAATAATTGTAATACTTTTTGTATTTACCGTTTATTCTTCCGGGTTGGACCGTGTCAAGTTTTTGATAGTTGCCGAGCTTTCGCACATCATGTGATGGCTTCTTCAACTTAAAAAAAAATCGACACGGTCCAACCCGGAAGAAGGAACGGTAAATACATCTGACGACCGTCGAAGCCTACGTGAACAATTGTAATACTGATGAATTCGCTTATTTAGCAAAACTCCTATTTGACAGAGAGTATATTTTTAAAGGTCATTACATTCATTTGAATATTTTAATTAAAAACTTCTGACATTAAAGTGAATATCACTTGGCATTTTTTGAAGCGGGAAAAAGGTTAGAATAATAAATGATTTGTTTAGCCTATTTTTTTTTTTTTTTTGTGGTAGATAGCCACAGCACACTAAAAATGACACCACAAACCATATATTACTGTGGCCGTGCTAAGGTGTGTGCTGACTACTAGGAGCCAAAATGCCAAGTCTGCAGACGCACAGTTTACATATCACAGGCCTCCTGCCCTCTACAACAAATAAGATAATTTATTTTAATTTTAGAAGCACGTGCCTGAATTTATTATTTTGCATTACTAGCATGCCATACGAAAAAAATTTAGAACCCAAAAAAATTGAAAATAAAAACTGAAAATTGATTTTATTATCATAATATTAATCACAATAATATGATTAAACATCAAAATCAAGTAATCATAATATGATAAATAAAATGATAATATTAAATATTACTCAACAATTAAATGTAAAAAATCTGATAGTGAATATACATATATATATATATATATATATATATNTGAACAGAAGTTATTTTTAAGATATATATATATATATGTTTGTGGCACAAGATTTCTCTAAACTATCAGTTCTCTTCAGTTATGATTACCACTAAATAACTTTACCGTAGAAGGATACTATATTATTAAGTGTGTTATATATAAGAAGCTGGGTTAGACATAAATTTGAAATAATGTTAGCGATTATTATAATTCGCCTAAAGACTATTTTTTTTTTAAATTCAGATGCAGCAGAATGGTATTTCTGAATTGAACTCAGTATTTCATATAACTATCTCAGTATTAAACTAAAACATAAAAATCTGATGAGAACTTGATATTCAGACACTAAAAACCAAAAATATTATTAAATAGTTACTATCACATTTAATCCGCACCAAAATCAAGAACAATTTTAAAACTTTTAAAAATAACTTATTTGAACTCATGAAACCCAGAAATTCAAATCCTTTGATTACTAAATGTTTTTTGTGAGGTAAAATAAAAATAGTTTTTGCGTACCATGTGCTAAGGAAAGACCTCGGTTAGGGGGTTATACTATAAGTTCGTATATCATAACTGATTCTGAAGTTTTACTTCAAATGCACCTCATTAGAGCGTATCATAGAGGACTAATGGCGCTCTGGCGATGCTCTAGGACGGCTTCGAAGCAGAGAACTGAGATCCGTCAGTCTATTAGAGAAAAATCTTCAATGACAGTTAACCCCTACAGAAAAATTAGGCTTCCTCCTAAACGGGGTTAGTAGCAGAACGACTCATTTGTCTTCTAAAGAAATTAGCAGTTCGTGTATCCAATCGCATGTACTTGTGAATATAATAAGTGTAAAGATCTCTTACATCTACCCAAAGACACACAATCTACAGCCAACGAAGAACTAACTATACAAAATTTAAAGCGACTTATCTCAGCTGTTTAATCCCTCACATAAGGATTCTATACGTGCATATGGAGAGTCAGAATATTTGTACAGGACGAATATGAGTTCAATGACCACTATAAACAGAAAACCCTTAGTCACAGTGAGATGAAGGAGTGAAAATGCAACCGCACAGTTCTATTAGGTATCGATCGTCTTCAGCAGACAGAGAATGAACTTTCGAAGTGCCTATCGATCTTGGCTCACCGACATCTTGTAGCCTTTGATTCATAAACCACTTCCGCCGATGTACTCTGCACTCTCCTTTCCACTGCCCAAGTAATTGAGTAAGTGTTATAAATTGTTTCTTGTGGCGTAAGCGATAGGCTGCCGAAATTCTATATGTATTGTATGCTGTAAAGAAATAGAAAGACAATGATTACGTCTTCATAATTAAGAAAACTGTTACGAGTTGTTATAAAACAATTACGGGTGATATTTTATTTTATTTCAAAATTTTTCCAAATAATTGAAAATTCCAAAATATGCTTAGTCCACTTCAACAATAAGTTTTGTTACAAAGGAACAGCACAAAAGAAGCGAATTCTTTAGCAATTCGTACCTGTTATTAGAACTATCAGGAAAAGAAATACGATTAATAAATAATATGCAAGCATATTCTGCATTACTGACCAGTTTTACATTTTGCCTATACACATGATTGAAGGCGCTAAGTTAATGTTAAAAATGTTTCTTGCTGTATGTCCATCTAGTGTACTAAACATTATAATTTAAGACTTTATTCTTCTTATGAATTTCTTTGTGCACGATATAAAAGTCTTAATTACATTAATAATCTCAGTCACCCGTAAACTACGACAAACATATTTTAATGACATTAGTAACGAATTATAGTGAATAACACGTTTTAGAGTTATAAAAATAATTTATTTAATTAATTTTAAAATAACTTATTATTTATTTTCTATTTAGGGGTCTCTGCAGTTTCAGATTTTGGATGTAATTGTAAAGAATGAAATTGAGATCATAGTTAAATGATTATCAGTCATCCAGTTTGTTACTTGACCGAGAGATCGAATTTCGATCCCCTTCTCGAACCATTTTTAACATAATTT
>KZ807292.1:17267-45661 GCA_000696205.2 Oncopeltus fasciatus | reverse complement strand
ATTATACTTTTGTTAAATATTAATATAATATGAAAAATTAAAGTTTAATTTTACACTTATTTACACATGCACATATAGGCGTGTGTATGTAACAGAGATAAACACATACTTATACTTATACAAGTACAAATATCACAAAATAATTACAAAACAAATAAAAGTGAATAATATTCATAAATATTAAACATATAATATGAATATTATTCACATATATTTTTTCACACAAATTTTCAAAATTGATTTTCATTTAGTCATTATCAAAATTGTGTAACTAGTTAATATTCCTCTGCATTGTGTCAATAACCGCTTTTCCTTTTTATAAACCTATTTATTCATTCGCAAGACCTCGAAAACATTTTACAGGCTTACTACTGTGGTATTGGTTTATTGTAGCAATAATTAATCGGAACTGATAGCGGAGGACGTAAAAAAAATGTAGTATAAGTCGATATCACATGTGCCGTGATATTGTTATGATATATATAATATTTCTTTTCTCTTCTAAAATTATTGATATTTTATGACTGATACTATAAAATTATAAAATGAAAATTAAGTAAATTAAATTAACTAAAAACAGAGAATTATTTTATTTTCAATGAATGAAAAATGTTAGGAATTTGAATTCGTCTATTAGAGGTTTCTACAGTGATATTACGATCTAAATTGAATTAAAATTAAATACATGAGTAGAGCGGTTAAGAAGAAGCTATTAACATGCATTCTTTCTTTTTCAATAATATATAGGTTAATAATAATCAATATACAATTTTTCTAAAATAATTTTGAAATTAATATGTAATAAATTAAAAATTATATTAAAGTCAAAAGATTTTCACTGCAGATTTTTACATAGGTTTTGGAAGGGTTCTAGAACGGTGAACGATACCTCGATTGAGCCTTGGACGTATTGCGTCACAGATAATTCTGACGACCGAAATCCCTTGGCACCCCGAAGTGATGGAAGTGAAATCTATGTCTCGGAGAGCGCTATTCTCTAGGCATATTTGAAGAGACACTCGAAATGAGACAATAGACTGAGGTGTTTACCGCTGCTCTCCGCCCCGACAGAGCGCTTCTCCTAAGAGGAACACAGATAGCAAGGCGTCCCTTCACAGGAGGCAATAGGCAACACTGGTTGGCGGTCAAAATTGCAAACTCAATGCAAACTGAACTGATTTAACTTTACCGAAATTTCTAACTGAACAGAAGTTATTTTTAAGGAATACGATCATGTATACATTAATTATGAACCTCGGCACAGCCTGTCCCAAGCCTCTAAATTGAGTGGGTAAGAGCAGAACTCTTCGTGGTGGCCTCCGTCCATTAGATACTGGACCAGGCATCCTGCCTTCAGTCGAAGCTGAGGTGAAGGCAAGCTCTTGAGGAAGTGGACCCCTGATTGCAAACAGGGCAAATCAGTGAAGGGAAGATCGTATGCATTTTACTTCTTGGGACATCTCACCTTTGGACTGATACAGGGACTGCAGAAGACAGGTGATGATAATCCTAGGTCCTAAATGAGCTATACAACTTTGGTCAAGATCGAAATGACCCTCATGTCTTAGAATATAAATCAGAGAAGAGCAAGAGTACTTATCAGGATTGGGTTAAACTATAAATAGACATTTATTACTCGGCTTTTAAACGTCAATGTAACTATTTAATATTTATTTTTTATTTTGCATAACTACTGTATTTTAAGACTTTAACAAAATAAAACTTAATAAACCTCAAAATCTGTCTTTAAAAAAAAATAAATATTTAACGACAGATTTAAACTCGAAAAAAAAAATTAATTATTGCTTCCTTCGTAATATAAAGACACGCTAATAGCAAGGGCACACGCACAGTTTAAGCTTAGTGAGTTGCTGTCTATAAATTCTCTAAATTTCATCATAATGCGTTTTGCTATCGGAAATTAGGTCACAAAAAAATTTTCTTCACAGATATCCAAACACTTCACACACACACACACACACACACACACGAACATTTATTAATTTCAAGTTAAAAGGTAAGTTGCGAAATAGTTACACCACACTGTCCATCTGCCTTCGAAGATAAAGTATCCCAGTCGTGCTCTGTGAATAAAAAACATGTATAGCATCATTGAAAATGTTCTATAAGGTAGAAATGAAAAAAAACAAAAAAAAAACATTGTTTTAAGCCTCTTCACAAAATTTTTATTCATGTGTCAGTTATCATTTTTTTTTAATGGACATCAATATCACAATAACCTAAGCATATTTATATTTTTCTTTACCAGACTGAATGTATTACATTTTTAAAAGAATTGTGAGTCACTGCATGTTAATTCTTGCCTTCCAGGCATGTTTGAGTGGGCATTGAAATAGTGTGACGTATAAGGCGAATGAATCCTGACGCGACCAGCGGAGAATCTCATTCGGCAGGAACACGTATTGGAGGAGATAACCAGCCATCGGTACCGGGGACAAGGATTGGGGGTGCCATCCCCTCCGACAGACTGTTTTATGGAGGCCCTGCGGCACCCCAACGGGGCATATTGGGACACTTTACAAGAATAATGTCCTTCCGCCTTTATTTACCCACCTGAGATACATCCCTTTCCACTCCCCCGACAAATGGGAATTTGAAAGCAGTGAGATTTTAAAAAGTTACATTTTCTCACTATTAGACCATAAATTTTCAACTAACAACAAATATGTAAATAATTAGATTCTTTAAAATTTAAAATTAAAAAACAAAAAATGACATAGAGGAAATGATATTCCCGGTCTGGATAACCATCTAAGTCGGAGATGGGAGTTAAAGGACACATTCAACATAACTAGAGCTGAAATCATATATCTTCTAAATTTCTTACTTACTTAAACGTTGAAAAAATGAAAAGTTTTAGATGTTCAAAAGGAGAGTTTGTTGACCGTAGATATTATTCTAAGATGATTTTAGTTGGGGTTCGGTCAAGGTAGATCCAAAAAACACAAATTTAAAAAAAATGTATTTTTTAATAAAGGATTATCTGCCAATGTTTCGGCTTACATTGTAAGCCATCTTCAGGGCTGTATAAATACAATGTCATGAGAATATAATAATAATGGAACTTAGTATAATAGAAAATTGCAATAATATAATGTGATATCAAGAGTATGAATGTAGAAAGCTATGTAAGAAAATTTAAAGTTTATGAAAAACAATTTGAAAAAACATGCAAACAAACAGCTTATTGACAAGAAAAATTAAAATATCATTAAAGCAGTAAAAGAATGAAGGAATTTGAAGCAGTATTTACAAAGGAATTAATTAAACACCGTTAGGTATAACTTTCTTTTAAAACCGACTCCTGCATGTACGTAAAGTAATTTTAATAGGAAAAATTATATCTAATACTCCTATTTTTTTAAAACAGTTATCTTATAGCAAAAGGCTTTAACAACGTCAGTAGCATGATTTCTTTGAGAAAATCTTGGAGAAGAAAAGTTTAACGACTACAATCTGCATATAACAGCCAGATGTTTTACTTGTCAATTGGTAAAAAATTTTAAGTGACTAGCTCACTCGTAAACTTAAATGACGAACTTACACGTAGAAGTAAATAAGTGATTTATTCTTCTTCTGCTCCCCCAGTATATGGCATACTGGTATTGGGCTCCTCGCCAATTTTTGATCAGTTTTGTCGTCTGTCATGTCAATGTCTGAATTACGAATTCACTCGCTGGAAAAACTAATAAAATAAAAATGACAAATTAGATCAGACGAACCGAAAAGCACAAGCTCAAAATCGCTCAATATTAAATAAGGCTTAATTCCATAAATGCTTACAGAAGGTCAGCCTATATCGTATGTAGTGACGTCAGAATTGCGACATAGTAAGTAATTACCAAAGTTATTCCAGAGTTCTTCTCTTTTGCTTTCATATACAACGCTCTACTTCTACTTTCAGTCATTCTTCTTCAGAGTTCAACTAAAATGTTCAGAAAAAATGAGAGGACTAGTATAGAGAGGAATCCCTAATAACTAATTAATTGAGTGTTTTAACTAATTAAATGTTGTCTGTAGTCAATACGATAAGAACGATGTTGTTTTTTTGTGTAATTCACTGTGTTCCATTTTTCCACGCTGTTCATCAATTAGCCGAATTATATTCCGTCGAAAACTATTCAAGAGTTTCGAGATAATAAAAAGAAGTGTTGCTCATGAAATCCTGAACGAGGAATAAATTACGTAGGTGACTCCCATATCACTGAATAGAAAGAGTTGTGGCATTTTCTTTACAGCGAGATTTTTCAGTTTTATTGTTCTTTTTAGTAATGATGATTAATAATGTGAATGACAATCAATGGTTTTGTTATTATGTTGCGAAAAACATCATATGCAGAATGACCAGTTATTGCTAGTAATTAGTGTGTGACCCGATGCGACTGAAGTATACAAAGAACAAGAAGAATGGTATTAGGTTGGGTTCAAACTCTCCACAACCCCCAGGAATCAATGGTCTGTAAACCTCTGAGTTTGACCATAGAGATCATTTTCACCTCAAAGCAGGGATTCTTCAAAGAGAAAAGTTAATAAACTTCACTTTTTCATTAGCATTTAATTTTTTTTTTGCGTCATTTTGAGTTAGTAGCGAAGTAAAACATTAAATAAGATCATACAAGAAATGCAAGGGAATAGAATAATAAAATTTTACCTGTTGGAGCAGGAGACCCGGGTTTGAGTCCCGGCTGAGGTGGTCAGATTTTTTTATTCTATTCCCTTACATTTATTGTATAAAATTAACGTGGGATTAAATAGCACAACTAAAATATGTATTTAAAATAAGAAATATAGAGAGAAAAAAAACGAGAGGAGAGTCTAACAAATAGCCGACAATGTTAACTCCTTGGAGCATAAGACAATATATTCGTCTTTCTCGGGGATTTAGACTCTGGAGTAAAGTGCGGGAGTAGAAAAAATTATCTGGCTCTCCTCGGTGGTGCAATGGTTAACATAAAATAGAAAGCAGGAGACCTTGGTTCAAGTCCCGGCTGAGGTGGTAAGATTTTTTTATTCTATTCCCTTGCATTTATTATATTAAATTAACGTGGGATTAAATACCACAACTAAAATCAGTATTTAAAATTAAATTAGATATTTAAACATTACACTCATAAATTTAAAAAAAAATAAGTAGAAGATTACATTAATTTTTTAATTTAACTTTGAAGCAACTCTCAAATCCGTTGGTTATTACGTCCACTTCAACTGATGCATAAAAACACATTTTGTCGGCTTCCAAAGAGAGTACTTGACTCAGAACTAATTATGAGAAGTGCGGAGGTATTCTAAAGACAACTAGTCTTCAGCTGTGACGATAATATTCTTCCAGTTGTAAATAAAGAACCTTTAGAAGAATCATTACCACGGTTAGTAAAAATAAACAGGCTCTAGAACTGAATAACTATTTGCATTCTGTTCCTCGTCCCCTGACTACTAGGTAGATAATTATTGTTATAAATCACCCCTAAATTTTTCAGCTGAATATTCTGAATTGAAACTGGAGAAAATATATCATGAGTAGAATACATCATATCTTATTAGAAGATATTGCAATGAGTCGCTACTGACAAATCTTCAGCAGAGCGATATACTTCTACTCGTATACTGTAAAAGTGATTTGAGCATTTCTTTTCTCCTTTATCTCGTCCCTGATTTAGTAGTGCCTTCCAGAGAGCTCCCCCTCCCCCATCCTGGCCGAGGGCCAAACGAGTTGAGGGTGGGGGGAGGTTTTCCACTGTTCCCTGTAATGAAGGGGATATTGTCCATTAGTGGAATTACAAACAATTAAACAGCAGACCTCTGCTCATTCTTTTTTCACCGGCAAATTCTTTCTCTCTGAAATCACATGTATTTTACCTCTCGCTAAGACTCCTTTTGTCCTACTCTGTCACACTCTCTCACCCCATCTCTCTCTTCTTATCATAGTTTTTTTATTTACGATTCTCTACAAACTATTGAATCTTCCCAACATTTATCAATCATAAGACAGTAAATTAGAAAGAAATTAAAGATTAGGCAAACAATAAATATATGATTTAAGTCTTTACTATCGAATTACTGCTTTAGTCTTTATATAGACATTCTTTCAAGTTCATTCTAAGCTTTTTATGTATAGTTAGCTCAAAGAAGTTCTGATACTCAATATTATTTTAGGAAAAGAGGGTCGCTGAACCTTCCTTGCTAGATACTGATATTTTCTTAAAATAATAAACATTATTAATGAAAATTGTTTAGAAGATGTTATGAAATTACGTATAACATCCTTCATTTTTTAATATTTTTCTTCACATTAATACAATGTCCTCTTCTGACCCACTCCTCTCCTCACTGTTTGATTTTAATGATTGGTTGTTTTTTTTTTCTATTGATTTAACGACTTTTCTAATGATTTGTTAAAAAAAAGATAAAAAATATTTCACTGCTTAATTTCAATAAATATGGACACTTGGCGTTAATGACCTATTGGTTGACCCGCACTTATAATAATAAAAAATACATATATTTGCGCAATATCCACGGGTTGATAGAAGAAAGTAACTTCTTCAGTCAGGGATAGGTAACGAATTAAAGATTCATTTTACATTTAATCGAATTAATTAAATTTTTCAAAATTAACATCCTGGTACCAAATTTAATAGTTTGATTTCTTGTGGGAAATTTCTTTTAAAAAACATCCTTTCTCACTTATTCTCATTCTAACAAGAAATTCTTTCTCTAATTTTTTTTCTCTCTCTCAATCACTTACTGTGATTTCTGAATGTAGACGTGAGCGAAATTCAAGTAGAGAGCTATTTCGGTAAAGCCCTTCTGATGACAGAAATACAGTGAGTGACCAAAGGGTGAGGGCAGCAAGGACCGGCGAACAAAATGTTGACAACTGTTGTTATTTGAGGTGTCAACACCATTCACGATGACGAGCTGTAAATGATAAGCTGTGATCACTCAACAACACATTGGCCTCTGACACTACAGAAATTTTTGGCTGATGCATGTTTTCCATGTGCGGTTTTCCTTAATAACAAATTCATTTTGTCTACATTAACAAATAAGTTAATTAAGTTAGTAAACATTAATGTTTCTTTTAATTGCATTATTTTATATTGATATGAGTTAGTATCCTAACTAATGTACGAGAATTAAAAAGAAATAGTACATAGCGTCTAGAAGGCGAATTGCCTTAGAATCGCTGCAAAGAAAATTGATATTAGAATGATACTTTAGGCATTTTAGGAATTAGAAAGGGCATAAACTTTTATTAAAATAGTGATAATAATAATTCTCAGTAAATAACAATATTTTCTGAAATAATATAATCGGTAATTAAAAATAGTCTGATGTTGTCTATTAAATTTACTTTATGATGATAGCTTATGTCCATTGAAATAAACTATATGTAAAACTTAGTAATAATATTAGAGCTGCAAAATCGCAGAATTCTAGACTGTAAAGAATGGAATACAAGGATGGTAATTACTTATTTTTAACCAAAATTAAACAGGCATAACCGCGCTGTTTATCGCTCAATAACCTAATCCTATCCTAACCTAAAAATAGTCTGTGATAATAGTGAAAAGTACAGAAACAATGCTTTCCATTGTGAAAGAAATAACGTCACGTTCACTAGAGCCTAGGGAAATGAAGTACCTCGGTGTGGAGATACTGCTATTTCTTTGGCGAGAGTATGTGTACTGCTACCTCCATGGCAAAGATATAACAGGTTATGAAGACTTCTAGTTATGTGAAATAAGATGCAGTTACGCACGGCACATTAAAGCGATATCTCGCTCAGCTTTTCCAAGTTAGGGTCTTCAAGAAATGTGTTTGTACGTCCTATTCTTCTCCAGTTGTTGCTCAGAAGTGCAGATCTGAGGCCATCTCATTTTATGATGGTTAAATTCCTAGTCCAATCAATTAAACCCGATAAACGTAGTACGATAACATAAGATATGATCTGCCGATCGTTCAGCTAAAAAGAGTAAAAAATCAGATTTTTGAAGTAATAAAATTGCATAACGAACCATTACTGTTAAAAACAAATCAGACTCAAAGGTGGCACTTATTTTTAGTAACATTGGCATCTATGCTATATCCGTGGCAAAACAAGTCATTTTTATTTAATTATTACCAGAATTCTGTGTGGTCTTGTATGTAGAAATATATTGTAAACGTCCGATTATCGAGTTATTTACAAAATATTCTCAGCTTATATATTTTTAAATATCAGTACTATTTAAGGTTGTATATATTTTGTACCAAACAAAGTAATCCAGTGAAAGTAATTATTCAGAAGGTATGTGAATGATTAAAAAAAATTCTAAACCTATAAAGTTTAAGTAATTTCATCCTTTAAAAAAAATAGCTACTTGCTTGAAATAAGATCATACACTCACAGACCTTCGTGCGTACCACTTTTCAGATGTTTCAGGTCGGATATGCAAAAGAAAAACTTTTTTTTTACTTTACAAACACGATGTACATACATTTTACTAGTAATTTCTGCTGATTGTAAATACTTTATTTAATATTTTTTAGCAAACCCTTCTAGGGGGACAGTGAGAAGGGGATATATTGCGAATTGGTATAAAATTAAATATGTCATAGAAAAGACTTTTCAAACCTTCGTTTCTTTGAAATTTTTTGAACAATCTTATATTACCTTATTATTAAATGACCCTGTGAAACTTTTCTACATAGTCCATTGAGAGGGAGAGATCCGTGAGGCTGAGAGCACGATCTAGAGAGTCTAGACGAAGGCTCCACGTCGTGCGAAAACGCCCAAATGATGATAAGTAGGGCATCGTATCTTATCAAATTACGTCGTGACGGAAGACTTCAGCTGGCTTCCTATTGTCCCTAACCTCCTCCCCAATTTTCTATGGGCCCCAGAGTATTCTCTACTCTCACGTTATTCATTAGACTTCTTTTATATTTTTCTTATTTATTTTATTAGAGAACATCTACATTGTTATTTATATACAGGAAAACTCTTTATACTTATATTAAACTAATTTTATTTTGTTATTGAGACACTCTAAGAAGAAGTTGAATAAATCCCACTTTTTTTAAGTCATTTTTAGATGAAAATATAACTATTGACGTCATTCTAATGGTGTGATTCTAATGAATGTCTTCAAATCCTCTGGTTTTAATCAACAACAGTCTAAACCAGGGATAAGGAGGAGATTATCATTTACTTTTGTATATATATATAGCTNTATATATATATAAGTTTTTTCGAATCAGAAATTGTTGTTTACTTCTTAGATGACAGTGATAAAAAGAAATAAATTTTTAGATTCTTTTAGAAGCTCTGTTATATTTACTTTTAACACTAATAAATTTCAGAAAACAATGTGGCGTTATCCAGTTACCTTTTTTTTGTATCCAATAACGTGAGTTCACAACAGCTGTGGCTTATAGTTTACCAAATTTTTCTCTGAAACAGAGGTATTCCCTATATTTTATTTATTTATGCACATTCTTTTTTACAAAGTATCATCTCATTTAGCATTGTACAATAATTTACTCATAAATTTAGCTCTCATTAAGTCAATTAAAACTTATCTTCGACCATTTTTATAAGCCTAAAAAATAGACAGAAATTCAACTTTCTTTTGATGAACAGATTTATTGTTTATTTATGAAACCAGTGCAGTCATAAATATTGTTAAGATAACTGTGGATTTCAACAGAAGAATATATTATTTTAAAAGTGAGGAAAATAATACAATTTACTGATAATATTCCCCTT
The DNA here is from genome assembly GCA_000696205.2 of Oncopeltus fasciatus. Lineage (NCBI taxonomy): Eukaryota > Metazoa > Arthropoda > Insecta > Hemiptera > Lygaeidae > Oncopeltus > Oncopeltus fasciatus. The sequence goes on along the minus strand of KZ807292.1, from coordinate 35,889 downwards.
TCCCCTTGATACTAATATGTGAACTGAATGACCAGTCGTGAATGACAGTACGCAGCACTACTTGAGGAACCGCTAAACTCCTCGGACCAGTGATTAAGGCATGTCAAGTTAGGATGTAATCTGTGGCAGACTATTCCCTCCAGTTCAACCACATTAATCAATACCGCTAATCAAGTGGGTTCAGATCAGGTCTCCCGAGGGCCTATTAGAGGCCGAGATGACCTTAGGTATGTCCCTCAGCAGCCCTTGTTAAGTTGCCCTGGTCTTTTGTGCAGGAATCTTGCTGGAACACCTAATGTATATCTTCCAGAAAACAAGGTATCATTCTGAGACATGACAACAGCTTCCAAAATATCATCTTGATATACGTCTTTCTCCTGGGTTAGGCTCACGCTAGTGTAGAGGGAATTTTATGAGATATCTAGCGCGTCCTGGTAGCATAATTGGTAAATGCACCGGCCCGGATAGCAGGAGATCCAGGTACGATTCCTAGCTGGAACAGATCGATTCTTTTATTCTATTCCCTCTCATTAATTGTTTAAAATTTACGTGGAATAAAAAACCACAACCAAATAAAATATTGATAAAGAAAAATTAAATAAAGTAAATTACGAGAGTCGACAAATAGCTTGACAATGTCAGCTCCTTCGAGTTTAAGACGAAGTTCTCGTCTTTCTCGTGGGTTAGGCTCTCGCTAGTGTAGAGGGAATTTAATGAGATATCTAGCCTGGTAGCATAATTGATAAATGCACCGGCCCGGATAGCAGGAGATCCAGGGTCGATTCCTGGCTGGGACAGATAGATTTTTTTATTCTATTCCCTCTCATTAATTGTTTATCATCTTGATAGTTTTTATCTGATGCTTCAACTCCTATTTCACAAACATAGAGCTTTGCAGTTCCATAATAGCTTGCTCAATCCTCACCGAGCACTGAATAAATATTAATGACTCCTTTCAACTCTGCCAATGATTTCCTGGGTCTCTTTACAATGGTTCTTGCGCATAAGATAGTTTTAGCGATTAAATTACTTTTTAATTGTAAGCGATTTCTCATTGCAGAACAAAATCCTTCGATGTAGAATACCAAAAGGTAGCGAAGAAGGACTTTTGATTTATCCTTCCTTATTTCTTTCGAAGAGGTGGTTAGTCTTTGCCTATCATTCGCAAGAATTCACCGATCCTTAGGTCACTTTTTGTTGTGCGAGATTGGTCTGATAGAGAATCCCGAGACGTGACTTCGTGTTCGCGGATGGGATTTCTTCTGATTCCGGGCAATCATGCATTATCCCTTCTCGCAGTGTAGGGATGGCCCGGTATAGGAATGCGTCTTAAGTACCATGCTTTCATAAAATCCTAAAATTATAGTGTAGAACATAAAGCAGGTTACCAAAGGTTACCGAGTGTTTAAATACTATGAACTACATTTGCAAGCTTTGCGTTAGGCGAACACGATACAGTTTTCACTATCATTATCCTTGCGAAATAAAAATACTCAACGGATTAATCAAAGTACACCCTTTATTATCAGTACTTATGGAAGATTTAGGTTTATTCGATTCATACAGTAATTTATTCGTCATTAAAATTTATGAAGGTTTAACAAAGGTTTAAAATTCATAGCGAAGTAAGCAATCCTTTGGTGAGTTAAAAGTATTTTCTTCTTCGTCACGTGCACTGGAGTATTATTTCTTTACATATATAAAAAACATATTGTTTTATAGTAAACATGGAGCAAAGAACAATAATAAGGTAGCCTCAAGAAGACGAATATAATCCTTTTAAAATTTTTAATGTAATTCATTTTTAATTATTAACTTTTCCAACATTATGTAAAAGCACGAAATGGAAGGAAGACCCTGGCATGCAGATGTTTGATACATCGAGGGTTTCTTGGCAAAAAAAAAAAAAGTTTTGAAGTTATCCGTTGATCTTCTGAAAAAAAAAACAACCTGGTATATTAATTAATTTAATTTAATAAAAGAGGAGCGGACTAATTAAGGAAATTTAAAGCTAATTTAATTAAATTAAAATAAAATCGTGGATGGACTATAGATTGCACATATATTATCACTCAAGGGTGATCTTGATTAATAGAATGTTGAAGGCATTATATCGGTATTTTAATTCCCTGTATTACGTGCACATACGTTTAAATGTACACGCAACTCGCTTAGTCTGTTCTTTTACCTATAAACCATCTCTCAATGATTTGTGTTCAAATGAACTAGTATTGAAGTTAAACTATTTCTCATTTCAGTGTTTGTAATATTGTACAGAACTCAGAAAATTGTATCCCAGACAAAGTGTTTTACGACTTTAGCGATCATTTATGAAGAGAATTTTTTTAATTTAACCAGTGCTATCATTTAATGAGGCGAAAATAAATTTATTTTATCACACACAAATAAATTTACTTGAGTTAAATGTTTCGATAATATTTTATGAGATTCCTCTAATTTAACTAAATACCCTAAGCAATTATAATTTTTTTTTTTTTTTTTTAATAAAATGATAGACAGAGATAGACAACGGAAAATGGAGAGGATCTTAAAATCTGAAACGAAAGAGGGAGAATGAGGTATGAGCGAGAGAATGAAAAGATGCTTGAGTAGAGTCATAAGGCTGGATTTATCACCTCTTTGAGGAATACGGCGAGAAAAGTGGTCTGAAGTCTTGTAAGGGTGTGTAGCTCCGTTATCATTCTGTTGACTTTCTCTTGGAGATAAAGGTCGGTGACATGGCGGCGCTAAGCCTGGAGTTAAAGACCAGGATTAAAACTTAGCCAAGTTCCGGCCTCCGGGAATCCTTCCTAGGCCGGCAATAGTCTGCTCTGACGTAAGCGTCTTCATTATTCATGCCAGCTAGAATTAAAGCTAGCCCCGAACTCATTTCGTCTCTTGATGGCGTTATTAGCTTCATCACTTCTGACCTTTCGTTCTAGAACAAAGGATTCATGACTCTCTGAAATAGATTCTTTGACTGCTATACCGCTATTTATGTTTGACTATTTCCTCATAATCTATGAATTCTTACAGACGCACACCCGTGGTAATTTTGCGAGGTTCTAAGCTGCATGTCCTGGAATCGCATTTTCGGTTCCCTCGTTCCTTTTTCTAAGCTTTCAAACATCGTCGCTATTGAACACTATAGCCGCAGCACTAATTTATCAGTGGGACATTTCTGTACTATCCCCTACTAAATTGAATACCAGCGTTTTTTGGGTCTCCCGGAACATGGAAAAGACAACAAAAACAGCTTCTAAGATAGTGAGATCTGTCAGTCTACCGGTTAAACTATTTAAAGCAATATATCTTTACGGAGAATCACGGAATTTCTAATGTTCGCAGAAGATTATGGAAACACTACTAGTTCACTAATCAGAATATGTATATGAACGTGGCACGCTTAGATCTCAAAGATCTGGCTAAGAGTACATGAATACGCTCATAGGGTGACTCAAGATACATCGAGTCTCTAATGCCAAACTATATGCTGTATATATGTGTTTTGAGTGCCTTTTTAAAAAAATAAAATAAAAAAACAGCGGTTTAGAAGTATGTACATTCAGCCAAAAGCGCTATATCGTCCGGCTAAGATTTATAAATCTCTCTATTTAGGCCACTGTCAAAATACCATTGGATAAAATAAGAAGAGGAAAGGGTTCAGAGGAAGAAAAATCATAAATAAATTAGTGGCTACTACTGTTTGGAAAGAGGTCCATAGTACAGCACAAATGTATGCAATGTTTTAATATTGTATTTTCTAATATTTTTACTAAGAATTAATTTGAAAGGAAATATTTACAATAAAAAAATATGATTTATTTATAAAAATCTTAAGACTTAATCGAGTTTTTCAGCATAAGATATTTTTTAATAAAATTCTGTTGTTATTATAAAACAATTTAGCTAAGTTTGAGATAAAAATAAAATTTGTAAATCTTGTTTTTATTACTTTCCTTATAAATTACAATCCAAAATTCGGTTTTTTAAAAAAAGAATTGATACTGGAAGTTCTTAATTTTGGTCAAATTTGTTATTAGAAATTATAGGCCTAAATCATGTAAAAAATTCTTAACATGCAACAAACTTGTCTATGAAATACTCCCCTAGAACATAAAAAAGATTAAAAAAGAAATTAAAATGTTACTTTAAAATTGAAAAACGTAGGACCCAAGAATCTATAAAATAACAGGCATAGCAAACATTCAGCAGCAAAAACTCTAGCTTCACAGGATAACCGCTGGTACCACGAAAAAATAAACAATAGGATTGTAACAAAGCATATGGGCGTGTTTGTCAAAATGGCACCACCCCAGTAGTCTACTCACACACACACTCACACACATATATATCATTTAATTAAGATATTTATTTATGCTCTATTTCCTATACTCAATATACGAGTTCAAAGTACATATATATTTTTTTTTCTGTTCCAGGTGAGTAGTGATTGCATTTTTGTGTGACGTTGCGGAATGTTGCGGATTACGTAGGTATCTTCATAAACATTCTTCCTTATAGTACTTAATTTGCATCATAATTCAGACAAGGATTCCTTCGATAAGTCATTCCTTATCTTAAAGTCTCCGATTCCTTGGCTTAGACCTCTGTCAGCTAATTCTTGCAAGAAATTCTCCGCGTTGGTCGTGATAAAAATTCTACTTGACCGTTTGCTACATCTTCCTGAAACTGTATTTTTTTAGTTTAATGTCCTTATAGAACATAAACAATTGTTCACGTAGGCTTCGACGGTCAGATGTATTTACCGTTTCTTCTTCCAGGTTGGACCGTGTTAAGTTGTTGTTATTTGCCGAGCTTTCGCACATCATGTGATGGCTTCTTCAGGGCTAAAAAGAGAAAAGCTCGGCAAATAACAACAACTTAACACGGTCCAACCCGGAAGAAGAAACGGTAAATAAACAATTGTGATAAACTTGAAATAAAATTCATTTCGCAATATCAAAGTTTAGTTCAAGCATTAAATAATAAAAATATCCTACAAATTATTAAACAATAATTCAATTTCTTATATGTCTAAAATCTATTGCATTTTGTTCTCATTAAAAATTATTCATTGTGAAAATTGTAAGAGCAAATAATGAAAGGGATATCAATTTCTTTATCAGTTACAATTATTACAAGACCTATGCAAAAAAAACGTTTTCGAAAAATATAAAGCCAAATAATTGATTTGCTAAATTCGCTTAATGACAGATTTATTGCGTCAACGATCACAATACCACAGTTTCTTAATGAAATAAGTGAAAATTTGAATTTAGTTCTTAAATAAAAACGAATGGCAGAATCTGTTCTTTAGCACTATTTTACTAATAGGAGAGGGGGGTTAATAGGTAATATCATGAGTCAGTTAAAAGCTTTTAAGCTTTAATTTGTTAGTCTGAAAGCCTCAAACTGTTGTTTTTGTGAATAGTGAAATTTGGCATGTTGCATTTAAATGCTGAAGTCGGGATCCGTACGGGTCTCGCAATCCTGAAGCCGCGGGTTCGAATCCCGCCCAGGTCAATCTTTTATTTATAAATGGAAGCTTGTTCTGAGCCATGGGTGTTTAAAATGGGGTGGCAACCTGTAGATAGCCCCTCCCTCCAATGACCCTAAGTGGTTGCAAGGGAGGCTAACACAGCAAAAAAAAAAAAAAAAATGCTGAAAGAAAAGCTTATGTGGTACATTTCAAAATCGTATTACTAAGAGTGGAGTTTTATATGACATGTTCTCATATACAGTTATTCATTGACTACGATTCTGTGTAATTCACTTATTTTATGCAGCTTCTGTGCGTCTCATTTATTTTTTATACTAAAGACACAATAAGGAAGATGTTTAAAAGTTTACTTAAAGGGCTGAAAGCCTCCTCTACTTGCCCCCTCCCAATTTATAATCAATAATAAATGCCTTTTATCGAGTAATTATTTAGACCATACGCTCTACTGTATTAATCATGTAATGTACTCTACTGGAATATATTTGTTAACTACTATTATTGTGGATTTGAGCAGAGAAATCGCTAAAAAGTTTCTTTATTATTGCTGGTCGATGGAGGTTCTCAATCAAAGAGGGCTTAAATGAATAAGAAATGGTCAAGAACCTTTACAATTTAAATGCAGAGCGCTTTTAATGCCCTTGCTTCATCTTCAGTGCTCAGTTGCCTATGATTATGGGAATCCTATGAAATAAAATCAATATAATTATCGAATTCATGTACACCCCATATTCTCCTTATTTTGAGATCCTGGTAATTTATGCAGCTCTCATTTTCAACCTCTAATAAAAATTTGATTATTCGTTTATGTACAAATGCAACTCCTTTAAGTCCTTCTCCGTACCGATGAAAAAAAAATATGATGTCATCAACATAACGTCCCCAAAAAATCTAAACTAGAAAGAGTAAATAGTTTTGTTTAAGAAAAAACTTTCATACTAAAATGTAAAACTTAAAAGAATTTAAATTAACTTATATTTTAAATTTTTGTTATTAAATGAATTTATAGAGAAAACATTTTAAAATTCACTTATAAGAAAACCAAGTACTCTAACCGATTGATTGCGTTCAGAGAAAAATAAATGCCTTTAACCAACGAGGTGTAAAGGGGACTAAATTTCCTTCACTCCTAAAGATCAAATAGAGGAAATATAAATAAATACTTTCCAGTGATTGGAGGGTTGTCTGAAGATATTTGATCTAAAGTCATTTGTTTACCTTTTGAGATACACCCTTATTTGCTTTGTGAAAGCTGTGGAATTATGAGGCCATTAATAGCAATCGTTTCATCTTCAATGAATCTTCTTCCTCCTTTCCAATTTAAACTCAAAAGCTAATTATTCTTGTTTCTCCACCAGCCCCTCTTACTGTTTAACGGCAGACCTGATCTTATAAAAGGCATTTAAAAACATTTTATCCGTATGTTTGCTTCCAGTAAGGAAGGAATTCATTCAAATTTTAATTACCCTAAAATGTAGGGCTGCCATCCGCTTTTTGTCGAATCCCTTTACAATTACAGGCAACGAACCTCTATTAATGATTCTCAGTCGGTCGGTCTATAAAAAAACACCGGATTTTAAATTATCTAAAAGGATAGATACACATACTTATGCATGAGCGGTATACTGTGATCTGCAGGTTTGGTGTCATTCGGTCTAAGGTATTTGCGGATTCATCGATGCTAGTTACATTTTAATTTAACCGAAAAAATCTTATTGATATGACTTAAATTCATATTAATAATGTGATTTGCTTAGATGCCACAACTCATAAAACAAATATCTCGAGTATAAGAATATTAGTTCTAGTAAAATACAAATTTCAAATAAACTAAATTTTATTGGTGCCATTCTCTAGTGAATCCCTACTCCCAGTTAAATTTTCTTTCTTTTCAATCGATTCACTTCATCTCATTAAATGAAAAGAAAAACTAGGCAGATTTTCTATCTGAATAATTCATTAAATAGTAATTTAGGAAAATTAATTAAAAAACACTTCTATTTTTGCCAGACAATCAGCGTATCAGCTCAAGCATTAATTCTATATGAATATGGATGTGATTTTGTGATGAGTAATGCTTAGCACGATTAGAAACTATATTTTCGAGTCACTAAGAAATTTATAATCGTAACATCCTTGAAAACAATTTTTGAAGTGAAGTATGGTTACTAAAAAAGTTGTCGTCTTTTAAAAAGGTTTAAAAAGACAACGTCTTTTATTTATTATAATAAAGAATTATGCAATATAGTCAATGTAATCAAGTTACGATGTAAATTGATTTCTTAACTACAGAAATTATGGGTTAAAATAATTTTTCCATGCTATTTTAGTAAACCAAAAACCAAAGAAATTAAGTAAATAACATAGCTATTTAGGGGGTCGTAATAAGATGTTTTCGTGAAGTAGAAAATGTTTTAAATTGCCTTTAACCTTACCTTATATACACCAACATTGCTGGATATACAAGCGGGTTTTCGTAAGTTTTGTATATGCACAGCGTCGTTTTGCTGTATTGCCTATATTTATTTTCTTCCTTGTAGATATAAACATTAATTACTTGGGCTTATATATCCTAATCCAAACTTCTATTGTACGGAATGAGAAGTATAACTCAGTTTATGACTGGCAGCTGATGCGTTTGAGATTGTTTTCCGTAAGCATTAGGCTCAGACTCTCGACACGAAGACTCTCAGTATTCCTGAGGTAGAAGAGGAACAGGGAACTCAACGAGACTTCCACATAAAAAAGTTGTAAGCTCTCCTCAAGCCATAACAAATTTCTACGGCCGCTCAATAAACTAATAATTAGGCAAGAAACTTCTTCCTCGGGGAATTAATGAGCTAATATTAAAGTTATAATCCCAGTTAATTACCCCTTTATAAGAACTTTTTCCATCGTCAATCAACAGAAATTTTTTTTTTAATTTCTAACTACAGGAGCTACTGGAAAAATCGGATATGTTCATTAAATTAACTTTCCTACAGCTATGGATTCTGGAAGGCTTCCACGTTCTCCAAAAATATTCATAGATTCTTCTTCTGTATTGACCACTTACGGTGTAGAAAACCACCGAGCTTTCGCACATCATTTGATGGCTTCTTCAGGGCAAAAAAAAGCCATCAGAATATATACATGAATGAAAGTACTGATTCATCAAATGTGAATTATTTCAGAAATTACAATTCAAATTATAGTACCGTCGAATAAACTACTGTAGTTCTCGTATTTAAGCAGATTTCTCGATAGGAAATCAAGATTTACAGTGTGTATGTGCATTCTTGTGTGTGGTCGTGCGTGCGTATGTGTGTTCAGAAACCGCAATTTTAAAATAGAAAACCAAATTCGGTGTTTTAGCTTCTTTTTGTAGAAAGGGGTCGTAGAGGGGGTCGTGGAGGAAATATCTCCATAGTGTGTTCGTTAATCATTCTCTATTCAGATTTTGTTTTCTCATGTTTTTCTTTTTGTATTATAAGTTTCATATATAAAGTATATAGAACTTATGGGACTTTTACTATTATTCATTTTGTAATTGTAACAAATACATATAAATATTAAATTTAAAAACCAACCTAATAATATCCCTTGCCCGCAGCCTGTGGAACTTGGAGTGTCTGTGTTGTCAACTTTGGTAAGTTCGTCATATGTTACGGTATTAACATGGGAAACCACTTACCCCTAAACTTGTAATATGATTGTAGTTTTCAATAAATTATTAATAAGTAAATTAAATGATTAATAAGTAAAATATTCGCTAATCCGCTTAACTGCTAGCCTCTAACTAGCCTTTAACTATTTAGATAGTTGAGGATATCGCCTACTTAAGGGAGCGAACAGTATTCAGTCTAACTGATAGTCTTAGAAGTTTGATTGGACTGACGTCAGCAGTTACGCTTCAATCACGGATCTGAACAAATCAGTTTAATAAATCAAATTGGTCAAGTTGGAGCTTAAGAGCTGATTATATAGTTTACGTTGATAGAGCAATTTCGATGCAGAAACAAATATCAACAGAATACATCCAAAATTTTGCATATCTATTCAATTTTATTGTTTGTTTGAAAAATTTATTAATATTTGCTTAAGAGTAACAAGTGCTGTTTTCTACGAGTTGCAATGAATATTCATAAGAATCTGAGAAAATAATGGTTTTTAGAATATTCTCTGCTATAAAGAAAATAAATTAATCAAAATTTGTGGGCTTAGTTTCTTTTTTTTTTAATTATAATTTAAATAAATGATAGCAATTGATTTTTTTAAATATGTAATAATAATGTGTTTCTTAAATGTTTTTGAAATTCAAATATTGAAAGAAATAGTCAACTTCGTTCTAAATTCCTTGTTATCATTTGAAAACGAAAAGATCCTCAGAGCCATCTTCCGGACGAGAGACTAGCAATGGGCCTTCAATTTTTTTACAAGAATTTTTAAAACCTATTTTTCCCATCTAGGGGATATATTATTTTCAGGAGTACTATTGTTAACGGTGTTATTGAATGAAATTTTTCTTCAGCATAATCGTAAAGAATTGTAATCATGAAACAATTTATTTCTAGCAATTTTTTGTGCAAGGGAACGGAATAAAAAATCTAACCCTCCCAGCCAAGACTCGAACCTGGATCTCCTACTATCCGGCTCAAAAATGAAAGTACTTTTAAATATTTAATTTATTTATTTAAATCTCGACACTAGTGCGGGGAATTTAATAACTTATCAGACTTGTCTCGGTAGCGTAAATTGAAAACGCACCGGCCCGGATAGCAGGAGATCCAGGCTGGAGTCCTGGCTGGGACAGTTAGATTTTTATTCAGTTCCCTTGCACTAAAAATTGTTAAAATTTATGTGGGATCAAATACCACAAAAAAATAATATTTATAAAATATGTTTCTAGTATTCGTCCACTGTCCATGGCGGAAAGATATTTTAAAGAACCCCTGTAGATAAGAAGGTATGTAATACCTATTGTTTTATCAGTTTATCTTTCGATAAATTTTTTAATGAGGTAATGAGGTTAGAAAAAGATAGCTCAAGCACTGATGTACAAGGAAACAGTCAACGAACCTGATTCTATTGTGGGAGCTCTAAATTTAACTTACGTACGAATGTTTAATAGTGGAGGTCATCTTCAACAAGTACCCGACACAGTAGAGACTTTTTATCTCCTCCCAAGGAGGAAATGTTTAAGGAGTTCGTTCTTCCTTAAAGAGTAATTTACTGTAGACCTTAGAAAAAAGGTTTCCGAAAAATTCGAATTCTCAACCTTTCGGCTAAATAGAGAACTATGTAAACCCACCAAATACCACACGGTGTTTTATATATATATATATATATATACCCTAAGAAATTATAATTTTTTTTTTTTTTTTTTTAATAAGAATTCTAAATTTGGTATTTAAGCTTATTTTTCTATACCACTTACTCATTCGAGGTTGTTAACGGATGAAATCGGTAGAGTGAAACAATCATTTAAAAATGTGATAATTTCCTATATTAGTGTTAAGAAAAAAATGTATAGAACGTAGTTTGTTTTGAATGTATTTTTAGAACATTTTTATTCTATACTATTTTTAAGAAATACGCATATTACCAAAAATATTGTAGAATGTAACTTCGAGAATTGAGCGAGCCTCCCGATTTAAAAAACAAAATTAGAAACTACATTGTTCTTTCGGCTGAGAAGATGGATTAATTCAGTGATCTCACCTGAACCTTCAATTTAGAATAGTTAAGAAATAAATGCAAGGGTATAGAATGAAAAAATATCACTACCTTAGCTGGGACTCGAGCCCGGATCTTCTGCTTTCCGGGCAAGTATGCTGGCCATTACACCACTAAGAAAAGTTAGGAAATAAACAATGAGATTGATATGTAGAAAACAATAAAGTTAAGCTCGAAGGCAAAGTGAAAATATAAATAAAAGTGTTAAGTGTAGTTGAGTAGAAAATTTGAGAAGCCGTTACAAGAAATAGGAGATATAGAGTTTGAAAGAAAAGAAAACCTTTCCTACCCTTACTCTTCGTTTTTCTAAAAAATGTATGAAGAGAACCACGACATAGCTTAAGAACGTAGACAGAAAGTTTTCGTGATCTCGTGAGAACATGAAAAACCAATGCTAGGAAGTAAGGAGTAGAACCTTCCTCTGTGAAAGACAGTTTTTTTTGTTTTGTTTTTTATTTAACCTTTATTTATATATTACATTCTGCTAAAAATAAAGAAAAACATTTTCTAATTTGATAACAATGAATAATAGAAAATAAATAACATTAATGAGAGTCACATGAGGAGAGGAGGTGACCAGTGACACCATTCTCAAAATATTTTATCTTAATTATTTATTGTCTGTGCTAGTGGATTAGGATGGAATGGCAGTTTACTGTGGAATAGGCTGAAGCGAGAAGAAATGAGATCCAAACAATATGGATATTAAAATCGTGGTGAAGAGAGGAATTGGATACGTAGTAGGGAGCATTTGCGATTATTCGGAGGGTTTTGGATTGAAAGGATTGGATTTGTTGGTTTTTGGAAGGCTTGGCGGTACCCCAGATATCTAGTCCTAAGTCTAGATTAGTCATAATAAGGTTTTGTATAGCTTCAGTTTCTTTTCAATCGTAAGATTGGAGTTCTTGTTCATGAGTCTGTATTGGAGTCCATAATGTCAATTGAGTTCTTGTTTTTTAATGTTAGTGTGTTCGTCCCATGTAAGTCGTGAGTCAAGATGGAACCCAAGGTAATGAACGGACTTTGAATGTGGTAAAGGAATATTGTTAAATTTCACATTTTCAGGAAAGTTTTCCGCAGTTAGAAATTAACTTGAACGCATGAAAGACAGTTACATAATGAAACAAGTTCGCGGGCTCACGAAGATAAAGACGAAATCTATACCGCCCAGGAAGATGAGATATGCGACCGAGGTACGTAATTTAGTTGTGGCCTGAAATTATTTAAATATTTAATTGCTACTATTAATATTATTGTATTTTAAATAATACTGGGAAAAGTGGATTAACACCTTCTAATAGTTATAACTTCTACCGTAATAAAAGTAGAAGAACAGAGGATCAGTAAATTTATAATTTTTAAAAAATAATAAGGTTCAAATGAAAAAAAAAAAAATGAAGTAATGAAAATTGCCTTATCTAGAAGTATGGAAGAGACTGGAGAAAGTTGGGGAATTAAGAAGTCATACAAAAGCAGAAATTATACTGGGTAGGAGCGTATGAAATAACTTCCTATAAGTTCAGGAGAACGAAATAATAGGATATTGTTTGCCGTGAGAACTGACTTGAAGGAAAACCTTCTTGCATGAGTAAGATTGTAGCTTCTATCGGTGAGGGACCCAGAACCAGAAGCACAGGAAAAGGGGATAGTTTTTACTATGGGAATGACTTGAACAAGACCTCTCGTTCGGGATATAAGAATAATGATCAAGTAAAAATGTATGCTATACAGGATGGTTACATGAACCACAGCAGAAAAGATCTTGATGACGAACGAATATGGTTTTAAAAAGCACAGGCCTCATATCAAATATTGGCGACTGGATGATATCACAAGCACGGAACTCCAAACTCAAAATATACGTCATTAACTATTATTATCATCATCGTCATCACTGTCGCATCTGCCGCTGTCATTGTCAACATAAATATTTTGATTATCACAGTTTACGAAGAAGTGTAGTTGAAACCCCATCCTCCGTTGAAGACCCCTTGTCAAGAGTTATAGTGCAGAAAGACAGGTTATTGAATGAATAACGACAAGCTATGCTGTAAAACTAAATAAATATTGAACAAAATCAGAGTTGTTACAGGATACAACTTTTAATGGGTGACCACTTGTATAACCAAGTTCAAGGATATTATATGCAACCTATACAACTTATTTTATCGTACGCTTAAGATTTGTGTCACCTTTTTTTTGAGCGGAAGAATTATTTTGACACTAACACAAAGGTTACGCGCCACTCATATTTGTCTGATTAAGCTCTTTAACAAACTTTCAGTTTTTCAATTTACATTTAATAGCGGTTTACCACAATTCATTTTATAAAACAACTCGTTGTGGCTACTAGGATTTGAAGTTAAATTTACAGTTAACCCCAGCACTAATTGTTCATTTTTGATGTGTAATCACTAATATATTTATTTTTTCTATAACAAAAATCAGATGAATTACATTACCAATATAATTGGAAATTGAAAAATGTCTTCAACTCACACATTATTGCTGTGCATCTATCAGACCGATAATGTCGAGTGTGAGCGTAATAACCAAGCCGTCAATCGCCCAACTACTTGATCCTAAAACTAATCCTATTGGTATGATTTGGTTTAATTATTAAGTTAGCCTTATGTTATGCAGTCAAAGCCTACTTGCGAAATATCTAAAAGAAAAACTGAAAATATTACCATTACAGCGTTGACTGTCATTCACTAATACACACACACACACACACACACACACACACACACATACATGTATATATTTAGTGACAATAATTTTTATTGATTGTATTTTGTGACTAGGATCGGAGAATATATCGAAAAACTTTTTAATAATTCTGTCATAAGAACAACCACTATAGCAAACTACATTTATTCGTAACGCAAGGAAGTACAAATTGAAAACAATATCCATATGCCAATACATTTTGGAAAACTTAGGCTAACAAAGAGAGCTGGAACCAAAGTCTTGGTTGATAACAACGCTGTATTGCAGATAAGAACTAGCGGTCACTGAAAAAATACGATCTTTTGCTTTTGGCAGTCCAAACCGTTAAATATCATTTTACGGGGCGGGAAGTGCAGGTCAGTGGGCAATAAAGAATAGGAAATAAAATTTGTCAAAGTGTCGGGCTGTACTGTACTACAGTAACTATCTACATACTGACGATAATAAGCTAACTGCTCATGATGAAATGATCAAGTAAAAATGTATCCTACGATACAAAAATGTATCCTAGCGATGTTGACGAAACCGCTAACTACTCAGTGGTCAAGAACGCTTCTCTACATTATCTTGATGTATTCAATAGCACATATGCCATTCTTTCAAGCATTTCCCATCGTCGGCTAATGATGTCCTGCCGAGGAAGGACTTGGCCCTTGTAAGGCCCACTGTAACTTTGGAGAAAAAGGCACAGATGCCCTGTACTTTAGTTGGTACTGGGCCTGTCTGAGGTCTTAGGGCTCTCTATAATTAGCCCTCAGACAGAGAGGAAATAAAGGCCCTTCACTGTCCCTGCCGCTGTCTCACTGCCATGATGGAGCTCCGGACACTCGTCTGTCATCGGCTCATCCGCTACCTAAGTACGCAAGTCTTACTTACATACTATTTACCTCGAATAAGCCTTTGAAGTTTACCTAAACTATTCATATTGGAACCACAACAGAACGTTTTTATATTTTTTAAATTTTTTAACGATCCTACGAAGCTGAAACTAAAAATCTGGTTCTAAACGTTTGAGTTAAAAGTTATACATCCATATATATTTTTCTTCATAGGCGATTTTCGTACAAATTTCGTAGCTCTCACAAAAACGAAGAAATTGACGATTTCCCTGTTCATCTGGTCCAGACACTCTTTCCACCAACGCCGATTTCAGACGTCAAAGAATACAGCCGGCATTTGAAGAAGTAAAACTTAAATACCGAATACCAAATTTTTTTAATTTGTGTTTTTTTGGATCTACCTCGACCGAACCCCAACTAAAATCATCTTAGATTAAATACCGAATTTGTCTTTCCATGCTACTGACCTTACTTACTGTGTTGTACGGCCAAAAGGTCCAAGCGTCAAATATTATTATTTCATTTTAAATCAGCTTTAGTATGCGCAACCACTTTCTTGTCTAATGCTGGCGTCTCTTCTGGCTTTTAAAATAAATTTTCTAAAATCTTTGATATAGCATTGATGCTTTTACTTGTCACACTCTTCTTTTAGAAAAAAATATATTTAATGCTCTGGAACAGAAAATTTGAAAAATAATAAATTAATAATATTAATGTTAGTGTGTTCGTCCCATGTAAGTCGTGAGTCAAGATGGAACCCAAGGTAACGAACGGAATTTGAATGTGGTAAAGGAATATTGTTAAATTTCACATTTTCAGGAAAGTTTTCCGCAGTTAGAAATTAACTTGAACGCATGAAAGACAGTTACATAATGAAACAAGTTCGCGGGCTCACGAAGATAAAGACGAAATCTATACCGCCCAGGAAGATGAGATATGCGACCGAGGTACGTAATTTAGTTGTGGGGCCTTCAATTTTTTTANACAACTCTCATTCTCTATTCAGCCCTGAAGAAGCCATCACACGATGTGCGAAAGCTCGGCAACCATCAAAAACTTAACACGGTCCAACCCGGAAAAAACTTTACATACATCTGATGACTGTGGAAGCCTACGTGAACAAAAAAAAAAACCTACTAAAATTAAATTGAAAGAAACATCTAAGTAGGATCAGTTGACAATGGAATACATTTTTAAAATGTCGAGCCGAAAAAAATTATGGCCTCTGATAGATTAGATCCGCAGTATTATTACTTTTAATAACGATTTCCTATTTTTATTAGTATTAAGGGGATATTAGTGAATTTACATAATTATTTGTGAAAAACTAATTGCTTTTATCATTAACCCACAGCATTGTAATTTAATACCGTTATGAAGCTAATCCCTAATAATTTAAAAATTAATTAACCAAATAATGCATTTGTACTTCCATCCACAAACTTTTAAATGTGCTTCTTAATGGATGAAATTTAAATTGAAGAATGAGTTTCAAAGATTAAATGTACTAATTAATATATTAACGTGTATAAAGACGTATGTGTTTTTCACATCTATTTTATAATATATATAAGGCAAATATATATTAATAAAATATAAATATACTTGACAATTAGGTATGTGATGTGATGTGGTGTAAGTGTACTGAAAAATATGTTATCCTTGAGGGATAGAGATCATTCATTCAAGGAAGTGCCAACAAAATAATCCGAAATGCATTGTGGATGTATTCAAAATATCATTCATCACATGTGTTCGACCAAAATGATTTCTCACTCTCACTTTCGTTTCTTTAGCATAAATATAATACTAAAAAATATATATAGTATCGGCCTCATTCGACATAGTTCATGACCCAGTCTTAGTCAGATTACACAGGGTCTTCAGAGATCGAAACGGACTTAAGGGTTTGGTCCAACATAAAGAGCCGTACACCTACTCACAGGGGGAAGAAAGTGAACGAGTCCATCAAGCAGAAACAGTGAAAGCTAGGAGATTCTTCATGATTCATAATGGGCATTGATAAGAGTAAATTACTTTTTTGATCATTAAGGACAACGAAGGGAAAAGTTAGTGTCATTATGGCTAGCTCGAGGCCAACCGGAACCAACAACTTGAATATTCAATGTTTTATTTTTTATTCCCCTTTCGTAAAACTATAATGTAACCCTTCTGGAAACTACAAATATGTTTTTGAAGAGTCTGCTTTTAACATCTATTTATGATGGGTGAAGATTTATAAAAGCCGTGTCAGCCAATGTTCATACATTGGTTTAATTAAAGGAAATCTGTTAAAACCATTCTAAAGAAAAGAAAACAGTTAGGAATTCACAATAAAAAAAGATAACAAGCAACTCAAGCCAGTTTAGAATTGTCGTCGACTGAATAAGCTTGCCAACAGACAAATAAACGGAGGAAGAGGTCTAATTGAATAAAGAAGCTGTAAAGATGTTAGCTTCTTCACTTTGAAGGGATTAGCAAGTCTTTTCTCATTGTATGATAAATATTTCTATTAGTAAGGATGATAGAGGATTCTCTCGGTAAGTTCGTTAGCAGCCCGGCGCAGATTAATCCTCCTACTAATTCTCTTGTAGCCCGAGCATTGTCTTCCCTTGGATAGGAAGTGGATCAGACACACACGATATCACCATGTTCCAAGAGAATAGTGTCTTTGGCGGATATGTGACGTAAGAAAAAGTCTACCTGCCTGAATGCTTTGAGAAGGAATGCTTAGCTCAAGTCTTCTAGAGAAGGCTTGGTTACTGTGACCAGCGGAACCATTTAGAGCTTCATTATGGTAGTCCATACCGAATGAAGCTCTAAATAACGAACAAACACTTAAAGGGACAAGCCTGCAAAGACATTGATAAAAATAACTCAAACGTCTTTGATAATCAAAAGTTATATTTCAAGAAAATATATGTCAGGAAGAATAGTAAACTTTTTTTTTTTTAGTTTCTTGAAGGTTTGTAAATATTAAGAGTATTCACCTAACTGTCTTGCCCAAATTTAATTTCATTCAAAGTCTACTAAGAAAAGACCTGAAAGTCTAGCAGACTGGTTACAAATACAGCCTTGTCTCTTAGAGGTATTTCCTCTCAATTCGATAATAATTCTATTGCTCAAAAGAGCCCAGCATTTGATATATAAATCTCGTACGTCGGCTCGAACATTTGTTATCTGCTTGTGTTTCTGTTATATGGTAGAGTACCTCTCGATACATCGAACATGTATAAGGTGAATAACCCGCTTGAATGTTGGGACTAGGTTCGCAACGAAACGTTCCGCGTCCAGATTAATTGTTCAAGCGGCAAGACAATGCAATGCAAAGTATTGGAAGGAATGATAAGACCTCGGTGGGCCAGGAACTAAAGCAAATGGCGGGAAGAATTACTTGAATTAGAATTTTAATGTCAATATGCTGCGGCCCTTTAAAGTGCGGAAAAAAGTTTTTCAGTTAGGAATAGCACAAGTCCGTACGCATGCTAAGCGCTATCTGGACTGATTTCCAATGTTGAGGATGGATATAAATAAGATTGAATGGGGAAATTTAAATTAAGAACCGCAATGAGTGAGAAAGATATGACCTTCTGTATTCAACCTAGACTGTCCTGAAAGATAAAGTGGGGGAAGCGCTCACTCCTCGTAGCTACATTCTTCAATTTCTTTATTATTATGAGTTTGGTGGGAGTGGTTGTGGCATTGGTCAAGGTGACATATGACAGGAAAAGCACGGGTCCCTCCGCGTGCCATTGTAATCTTGGCTTTTTTTTTTTTTTTTTTTTTTTTTTTTTTTTTTTTTTTTTTTTTTTTTTTTTTTTTTTTTTTTTTTTTT
>KZ807292.1:0-16772 GCA_000696205.2 Oncopeltus fasciatus | reverse complement strand
TATATATATAAATATTAAGTTAATTTACTCAAAATAAGAAGAGGTAGGTGAAAGAGTGTAGTAAACAAACAAAAAGAACAATTACATTGAGTAAAATCTCCTCAAAAATTTTGTGTGTTCACTAAACTGTTTTTCCCACCCGTTTTTATTTACTATATATCGCAGCCGAGAGTGTTTAATTTTATATATATAATTGTGGACCGAATGAAGCTGAAGGTGGGACCAACAAAGCGGACGAGGGAAACGAAAAGTTTGTAAAAGCTTCCAATCCTCATAGTTAGCTTTCTAAAATTAATTAATACGACACCTGACAGATCTATAAAATGATTGTACAGTTATAATAGAGTTACAGTAGTTTTATAATGTGTTTCTATGGGGAAAGAGAATTCCTTAAATCCCCCTGAATGTTGTACGTCTCATTACAATTCTTCATGCGTGCCCTGACGTCAATAGATTGACTCGTTTATTAGTATTAGTCCGGGTATGCGGTGGGATATATTCATAGGATCTTTCAAGATGTTAAATAGGATGTGTTTGGCCATTTTATTAGTATCCTTCCTATTAGAAGTGTGACAAATAGGAGTCCGTTCGGAGAGAAAGGGCCGCCCTGAATTAATTTGTGTAAGCCCCTTCCTGCAGGCGAGGGGCGCTAATAAATCGGCCTCTTCACCCTGGAGTGAGTTGCTGCCACTTCAGTCACTTCAATCCTAATCCTACGGATTGCTCCGTAGGAGGAAATGGTTGCTCATCCTTAATCCTAAAACCGCTTTCCTCTGCACCTCCGTGTCTTTTGAAGCTTTTAATAGTCCAACCTTTGGCCATTTACCAGCCTTTCACTCAGACAAGAGCATTAATGAAATTGCTTTTTAAAGTGTCCCCTTTGCTTCTGTTTTTTTCCCAACATTCCAAGGAAAATTACTTTTATTTTGACTGATAATTGAAGTTGGTAAGTCTTTTAATGGTTAATAGCAAAATATTTCTATTTAACATGAACACTTAAATATAAATATACACATGTTAGATACATTATGTATACAACTATATCCCAGTGCGTCTTCATAAATTTATAACTTTATGATCTGAAATCCTTTAATTTGACAACAAAACCTCTTGTTTGATTTCCTTTAAGGATACCAAACTATAACAGTCTGTTTCCATAAGGGTAGCAAACATTTCTTTAAGTCTTCACTCTTCCGATATAAGAGAAACCAATATAGTCTCTTCAAATGTATATATATATATACCATATATATATGCATGCATTGTCTGATTGTAGAATCAAGATTTTTCTTGAGTCTTCTATTGCTTCTGGAGGCTTCCCATTGCAAAACCTTGCAAGAGTCTCATGGTTTATAACGGCTTAAGAAGAGAGAACTATCGGGAAGGAGGATAGGACAAGACCAACATTTTTTAAACTTTTATGTTGTACTATATTATTATTACAAATAACGCGTTATAAGGAAGAGATTTAAGAATTTAACTGGGAACGTTTGCCCGGAAGGAATCCCCCTATTTCCCCAAGAGAATGAAAATTCACTAAATGGCTTCTTTTTTAGTCATGTTGATGGCTGAAATCAGGGAATTTGATAAATAATTAAATTATTCGTTGTTATCAATGTTAAGAGAAAACTTTATAGATGATAATAAATGAAAATATTTTTTTCTCATGTGTTCTATATTATTCTTATTGAAATGCAAATAAAGAATGTTTTTAAGGATATAAGTACGAATTATGTTTTATTTACTAAGACTGTTTTACTTATATATATATATATATATAGCTATAGNTATATATATCCCCTAAATAAAAAAAAAGTAATAAGTAAATATTCAGCTAAAATTTCCACTCACCCTACAAAAATTTGGTGAAACTTTTAGTGAACATTAAAAACCCTGGAGCAGTTCAAACTTAAAAAATAAAATATCTACTTCTTTACTAGTTTAATTTTTAATTAGTAAACATAACATAACTGGTGTAGTGTATTTTAAACATTGATAGATATATCTTGGTTTCTTTCAATATTTAATAAACATAGAGCGGCAGTCTTCCAATAAATAATATATATGGGGATATGATTAAGTGGTCAAAACTAAAATTATTTTCTACTCAAAATTGAAACAATCAATTAAAACAATTAAAAAAAGTATACATCTTCTGAGCATTGAAGAATTTTGGAAGCATTTCCGCTGAGCATTAAGAAGCCGGGGGAACGTTTAGATGGATTAGATAAATCTAATCTGAAAAGTTTTTCTTCAGAAATGTGCTGCTACTTCACGTAGGATCCAGAGAGTGTGAAGCAACTTTCTCTCTGATGAAATACAATAAATCTAGATGATAGATAAGAAATTATGTCCATTATAGCTAACAATTTAGTACTTTAATTGCGTCTGATCGGAATTATAATAGTTTGGAGTTATTTTACTAGTGATGGAAAGGTCTGGAGTGATTTCCATTTTTTATTAAAATATCTAGAGTATTTTCCATGCAGAATTGGATATTTCTCAGGAGGTTTTTACACAGCCCAGGCTAAATATAATGCTTCTTTTCTCTGTAAAGAAATATTAAATGTTATAATTTCAATAAAAATAATTGGAATAATTAAATATTAAACATGAAGTTTAGCTTCTGCAAAAAAAAAATCTGCATTAATTAACAATATCTATCCAGCATTTATTAATCCTGAAACAATTTTCACTCAAAATTAAGTACACGTGAGTGATAGTTTCTATAAAAACAAATTCGTATTTTAAATGGAATTAGAATTGGAAGACCGTGAAAGAAATGGGTTTGTGGAGGAAGGGGTCCACTCAACTAATAATAAATCTGGCGTGGTTTTCACTTAATTCTTGGCAAATCAATAGCTATTGTGTGTGTGTGTGTGTGTGTGTGTGTGCGTGCGTGCGTGCGTGCGTGCGTGCGTGCGTGCGTGCGTGCGTGCGTGCGTGTGTGTGTGTGTGCGTGCGTGCGTGCGTGCGTGCGTGCGTGCGTGCGTGCGTGCGTGCGTGCGTGCGTGCGTGCGTGCGTGCGTGCGTGCGTGCGTGCGTGCGTNATATATTGATATATCCTGTGTACAGGATACACACAGGATATAGATACATATACTCAGTAAAAAAAAAAATAGTCCAATTTATTAAATTTTATAATGTCTTTATTATTAAAAAAGGTCATGTTGAAGATTATTTAATTATGAAAGAAATATTGATATAAGTCTAATTGTAAAATTAGGTTTACGCTATCTTAAAACAAATCCTAATGAACTCACCTTAACTTCCGACTCATAATGAAATTAATGCACAATTATTGATCAGGATCAACTGAAAATATTTAATATCTCCTTTTCTTAGTGAAAATTCTTTGAAGATAATTTTTGAAATAAACTCCTGCCAAGTGGTTTCACTTTGTTGAATGACTGACAGCATTCTTTATGAAACCTGTCGAGGCAATACTTACTCAATCACAGGCCGCGACCATTTGCCACTCTAGAAGGCAATGCAGATCAGCTGGTTATTTGTCTGCCTGTCGAGAAAGGGCCACGAGACAAAGTGTAGGTTATCCCTTCAGCCGATAAAACGCAAGTGCTTCCCAGTCATATAACACCCTTTAAGTCCTTCCCAGCCCGATATTAAGGTTCTTTCAAGTAAATAGTATAAACTTGACTGTTTTGTGCTAAGGCGTTTCTTACTAGTGTGCAATAATTTTGCCACTAGGCCCAACATCGAGTTTCAAACCATTTTTTCTTTTGACTGACTTTTCTTCGACTATTAAGTGCAAATAAAGAACAAAAAACAAAATAAAGATGAAGAGGATAATCCTGAAGTCCTTATGAAAAATTACATAATATTTCATGTGATAAATATGGTAATTTGAATGTTTAAAATTTTAAGCTTAAAAGATGAGCCAGTAATAAGAAAAAAAAGGTTCGAAATGTCTAAGAATAATACAGAAAAGAACACCTAATATAGGAAGAATATTAACTCTGGTACCAGTAAAATAAAATTCAAAATTATAAATTATAATATGCAAGAAAACATTTATTTTCATTAATATGCATTTTTCGAGATAAAACAGATTGTAAAGAAGAAAGAATTTCATTCTTTGAGAACTTCTGGAGATATTCTGGACAAAACTACTATATTCAGATGACTATATACACAATCGCTGTATTGAGCCGTTCAGTTTAAATAGGATATGCAGTTTGTCATGCTCGTGCTAAGAGACTTGCATGGGACAAACAGGATGTGGAACTCAGAACTAGTTAGGAAGTACACACACTTAACAACTTGACTCCAATCACGCAGATCATTTACACAACGGACATAAGTTAAGAGTGCTTTGGAAGTATAACTTAGACAACAGAAAGGACAAAAGATGGACCTACTAGAAAACTTTATACAAAACTAAAACATCTGACAGTAGCATAATTAACAAAGAATTTATCACGCACTCATAAGCCATATTGAGACCACTACTCTGAATACTGAAACGAATAAACAAGCAAACCGAACACACTCTCTGACAAACTCAAAATAAGATCTTGGACAAAATAGCCGATATAAAGCACACATTACAAAAATGCATACATACATAAATACAGCCGCACAATGCATAGCACTTGATCACGGGGGTGGAAAAACCAAGAGGCCAATAAATCGCTACCTTACGAACCTAACGATTGGGAAAACTCACGAACTGACTTAAATCAAGGTATAAATTCAAGTTAAAAGTTCAAGTTCAAGGTACAAGTTCAAGGTATAAGTTCAAGTTCAAGGTATAAGTTCAAGGTATAAGTTCAATGTATAGTTCCAGGTATAAGTTCAAGGTATAAGTTCAAGGTATAAGTCCAAGTTCAAGGTATAGTTCAAGGTATAAGTTCAAGGTATAAGTTCAAGGTATAAGTCCAAGTTCAAGGTATAGTTCAAGGTATAAGTTCAAGGTATAAGTTCAAGGTATATCAAGTTCAAGGTATAAGTTCAAGGTACAGTTCAAGTTCAAGGTATAAGTTCAAGTTCAAGGTCAAGGTATAAGTTCAAGTTCAAGGTATAAGTTCAAGGTCAAGTTCAAGGTATATGTTCAAGGTATAAGTTCAAGGTATAGTTCAAGGTATAAGTTCAAGGTATAAGTTCAATATATAAGTTCAAGGTTCAAGGTATAAGTTCAAGTTCAAGGAAAACGAAAAGTCGAACATCAGACAATGCCTGAGAATGTGTTTAAGACTATGTTCGGCTCAAAGATGGAAGACCACTGCCGTAAGCGCTAGGCTAATGTCTTAAATGCCAGTCTTAATAGACATGGAAGACAGCTGATTATTCCTATAGGTATGTGATGTAACTAAGATGGTTGATCGCTTCCCCGCTCTTCCTTTTATTTGGCCAGTCTATTTGATTCCTTAAATCAGTGATGTGTTGCGTTTGTGAATTAAAAGGCTTGTAGCGTTTGCTGCTTGGGGATTGTGGCCATAATGGGCGTTGGGGGGTCTATTTTCACAACGCAGTCAGCGGAGATATCTTATTTATACGAGTAGGTCAAATTATCTTGCGGCAGTGTAGATACTGAAGACTCTGGTGGGAATTCCTGGTTACCGCATCGTGCGGTGGACATTTCCTCGCGAACATATTTCTTTCCAAAGTTTGAATTTGACGCATTCAGTTGTTCTGTTACCACACTTCTGTCAGGAGTAAGTCAGTCATTACTAGCTGACCTAAAACTTAGAACAAAGGAGAGCTAGAACCTGAACAAGAGCGCAAATAAACGGTATGCCGACCAAACTGAGACTGCTTTTGGACTCACTTCCACAATATCTATTTTACTATTTACTAGCTGGTTCTATTGTTTTTTAATGCATTTATTTTACATTAAAAATATCGACTTGATAAACCTCATACATATAAAAAAACAACAAAAAAACAAGTGATTCGATCAACTGACCTTGTGAATCAAATATTTAGCGTCTAAATGGCGTTAACTTCTGACATTTTGATCAATATTTTTTTAAGACTGCTTCATTGATTACGATAGACCTTGTCTATGACATAGAAATGTCGTTTAACAAAGTTTTAAAACACATAAAACAATGGATATGAACGACATTGTACCTGAGAATCGCCCTTGGCGATTTATCCATTTCAGGCATGAAGGATCTCAGTAGGAATGTATCATCGTTAGTTCATTACTTTATTTTTCGAGGTACCAAAGTAAAAGAAACTCCGAAGTAAAAGGAAGCGATCGAGTCGACCTGCGAAGTGCAGGTACCTTAGGATTCGCTATCTGTGGCCGGAACAAGGGAGCCGGGCTGGGACGCGCTGTTCCATCCAATCAAAGCCTTTGTCCGCGTCTCTCCTGATAGCTAGTGACAGAGTAATTAAGTCCTCCGTGAAACGAGCAGGTCAGGCAAATATTTACCTTGGCACATCGATCACTGGGCTCTTCTTCCAGAGAGAGATGCTTCCCCTCGGCGACAGTACGTCTTCCCACCGCTACAGCGAGCCGCCCCACTGGCAGAGACACTCCTGTTATATCCTCCTTATGAGGACACAATCCGTTCACGAGGCACAATTATAACTTTAAAAAATTATAATAAAAAATATGTCCTTACGATATTGTCACATCAAGACATCGACAAGGACATCGGAGTCTCGAAGAAAATTCGCATTACAGAACTCATTTAGTAAAAATTACACTTTTACACTGGGACACATCTGGAAAAAAAAACAACATTATAATAGCTGTAATAATAATATCTTATTTATATTGTTTATCAATTTTTATTCCCAAACAATTAGCACTTCGCAATTAGACTTGATATAATCATTTTTGTTGGAAACTTTAGATTATTTACCATCGAGAAATATGACATTAATGGATGATAGTTAATGGAAACTATAAATAACGACAATAATGTCTATATTGAAATATTAACCACAAAACGCTCTTTTAAAACTTTATAACCTCTAGTAAAATGATACGGTTACTTGAATGTTTTAAACTAAACTAAAAGTCGATAATAGATTCAATTAGAAAAATATTGAGAAATTTATATATAATCTATCAATATGAAAAAATAATTAAATAAGTAGAAAATATTTATTTTTCAGGTGGTATTAATGTTTTGTTATCATTTGTTTTCCCAAAGATAAACTTTATAGCTTTTGAAAATTTTCGAATTATATTATAATAAACGTATTTCAATTATTTCTATTAACCTATGTCTGTTATAGGTAATTTAGTGTTTTAAAAAATTTAATTTCTAAGAAAATACATGGTTTGATGGATTTTACTTTATATTTAAAAATTACAATAGAGAAAATTTATATAAGCATTTATAATTATGTTTCAACTGTCCAGAAAATATGCGTTTTTCGTATAAAAAAAAATTAAAAAATGTATTGAATTTAAATATCAGAAAATTACAATTTATATATTTTATCTGCTATATTTTCTCGTGATTCTAGCAAGAACGGAGATATTGATGATTTTATATTGGGATTTTTTACTAAACCCTTCTCCCTGCCCCCACTTCTATTTTGACCCTTGACGAGCTCATCAAGCAGGGCATAAAAAAAAATATGATTGAATGAAGAATTTAGAATTTCTGTATTTTATAAATCAGGAACGCTAGAGCACATACATGCAGTTGGATACGATTTTCAACAGACCTTTTTTTTTAACCTAAATATTATCGATGAAAATATGTGAATCATTTTTGAAAGACTTGTCATGGCTTCCATGTTAATAGTTTGATTTCTTTAAGGAAAATCTACTGCTGGAAAAGTGCGTTAAGATAATATTTTTTTAAATTAGTGCAACGGTATAGGAGTGGAAAATATTAGATTTTCTTGCATAAGTACATCATCAATAGCTATACTATTTAAGTCTTCCAGATCAGTTTAAATTAAATCTCTCAGATGATCTTTCAACCCTCTCCAAAAAGAAAACCCCTGCAAAGTTTGCCCACTAAGCAAATCTCATTTCAGCAAAGAAGTGTGAGTGTGATTGTCAGTCAGTGTTCAATTCGTTATCCGGGAGTCAGAGGGAAGCGGGGGGTGTAGAATTTTGACGGGGGTTTTCAAACCTCTTTGCGGCAAAGATAAATATTAGTGTTTTCCTGGCTCCCTCTCTCGGAGCTCCAACTCATTCCAGAACAGCATAGCTCTATCTCATGGCGATTTACCTGCAGAATAAACATTTACTCG
This sequence comes from Oncopeltus fasciatus, assembly GCA_000696205.2. NCBI lineage: Eukaryota > Metazoa > Arthropoda > Insecta > Hemiptera > Lygaeidae > Oncopeltus > Oncopeltus fasciatus. The sequence goes on along the minus strand of KZ807292.1, from coordinate 8,582 downwards.
CTTATTCATAAGTTCATTCTTATAAATCCGTTATGGATAAACAAAAACACAATTTTATTTTATAGGATTCATTTCATAAGATGCAATTTGCATACGTATACATGAATCTTTAGGTAATTGTGAAAAACATGCATAGCTGTGTGAAAAAACAGAGGTAGTTGTGCATGGGTGCTTGAAAAGTTATATTTTTAAAGGCACGTGTTTGGCTTTAATGGAAGATAAGTCGATAATGATTAATAAATGGAGATATGACTCCGTGTGGGGAATGTGGATATGAATGATACAGCCTACAGTCATTGAGGTGATTCAGATAGTTAATAGCGTTCCTGGATATACAACAGTGAAATATCCTGCAAGTGAAAGATAAAGGACTGGAACCCGCCAAGACAGGACGAAAATCACAGCTTATCAAGTGAAACACTCCGTCTCTGTTATCCCAGACGTCTCCTAGGACAAAGACCGCGCTACTGAAGAGCGTCCAGCACGAGGCTCAGGTCGCATCCCTGAAAGTTATACGGAACTTTACCCCATTAAAGAGACAGCAAGATTTCCTCCCTTGCTTGCAGAAATTGAATCCGGGAAACCAAACTTCCACCTTGGATACGCTCGTCTTCTAGAGATCGACTGAAGGACTGCTTCCCTTAGTCCTGAATGGTCTTTGCCAGGCAAGTCATCACACACACTAGAAAGAATATATCATCGAACGAATTTCACTTTTCGAAATTATTACGTTTTGGCGCTAAGGTGGTAATCCATTTCTGTTTGTCGTCAATCCGGCTGTGGGTTATATTTATGAAAGGTAACTTCAATAACTGCTGTACGGTTTTCAGATTCTTTGAAATTTTGTGGATGTTTTTCTCTACTATTGAAGTTGTTTTCTAAAATAAGTTAATTGTGAAATCTCTAAAATAATATGTTACTCACTCGGATGTATAACTTCTGAGTCGCTAATAAACGTTAACAACTTCCAAATGAAGCTTGGTAAGGAGATAGATCATCCCCATACAAAGGTTTGAAAAACTTTGGAAGAAAAGGTGTTTGAAAGAAGGAATTTTAAGAAACCATTAGAGGCCAATAACTCATTCCTCCCCTTCCATCGCAGGTAGTGCAAACTCTTTCCCAGCACACCAGTTATTCCTCTTTCGTCTTCACTGGTTTTCTTGTAATTATTTTTAGTACAATATATTTCATAGAATAATACATAAAATTACAAATCTATGTGTGTTTTATGTCTGTATCTTCGTGGCCCATTTTGCGGGATGCAAATAAAAAAATATAATAATGAAATGAATCTATTATCTCTCTAGATACAATAGATTCATTTCGCATTGAGTAAGAACACAAGTGCTGAAAGTTTCGTTATCTTTCCAATGGATGGCCAAATAAAGCAAATATCCACTAAGATCTTTGAAACCATAAAAAATTAATTGAATTTTTTTACCTTACCTAATCTAAAAACCCTAGTTTACGGGCAACTCCTTCGAAAAACCCCTCACTATAAATCCCTCTTGCGCTGACAGCCCTAAAACCATGTTCTTACTCTGCAAAATCGGCAGGCGCTTTTAACAAAAAACCCTCTCTTTATGATATATATATATCTCGGCGACAGTACGTCTTCCCACCGCTACAGCGAGCCGCCCCACTGGCAGAGACACTCCTGTTATATCCTCCTTATGAGGACACAATCCGTTCACGAGGCACAATTATAACTTTAAAAAATTATAATAAAAAATATGTCCTTACGATATTGTCACATCAAGACNTATATATATATATATGTACACATTGAACATATCATACTTTAACTATCTTTTATCTGAACAAATATTTTCAAGATGACAGAATGCCAGAATTTTCATTTATATTAATGACTTCTGCTAAATTCTTCGTGTTCTAAAAATAAAACAAGCACTTTATAAATATATTCAGTTAAAAGTTAATTTAATTTAGACTACCGATTATGTCTCAAGAAGTACATAATAAGGAAATAAACAATAAATGAGAAGATATGGATTGATGAAATCGCAACTGACAGATCTGCATTTTCTGTGTAGAAGGGAAAGGTGAGATTACGAAAAGGGCAGAAGAGTCTGCAAAAGAAAATACGCCATCCGATCTCCCCTTTGATCATTTCATCCCGAGTAAATTCCAGTGTTCCTTTGATGATTTCCTTCAGCCCTTCTACGAGAGCAAATTACTCAGGGACCTTACGCTTTAAAGTTGCAATAATTAATATCATATATGGTTCTCATTAAATATCTCCTGTAATTAGAATACTGCCTCTTCTGCACAAGGAGTACATATGCCTGAACAATGAACTGCCTACTGGTCTGAGGTCAGTTAGTCATTAGTTGTTATTTCTGTGCACTTTAAAAATATTAATTAAAATAGCCTCACCATTATTCGCCACCGGCTGGCCTGAAATCAGCGTTAGTGAGCGAGTCTCTCTCTTCTTCTTCTAATAAAATCTTACAAATCGATTGAAATACTTTTGAATTTACCATTATAATACTTTACCACAAGTAAAATATAGTGAGCTTGAAAAAATTCTAAATCAAAAATGAGATCTTCATGTTTTGAGTTCGTTGAGTGGGTAGAAAACAAATTTTTTTTTATCGCCTTACAGACCACAGTTAAATTCAAAATACGAGCTGCTGATGAAGATAAATAGTAAGGAAGTTTTTAGAAAAATCGGAGTTAAGTTAGTTAGATTTAAGGGCATTAAGAGTATTGATGGATCATTGAACAGTCTGTAATCAACCAAAATGCTATATTTAAATTTATTATAATAGATGATATAATCAGAATAATTATTCTGATTATAATCAGTTCCTCCACCATCTATTCTTCCGTTATATTGTATACTTACAATTCTTCTTATAATAATAGTATTTTAAGAGTGGTGTCATTGGTCACCTTCTTTCCTCATGCGATTGTCATTGAATGTTATTTTATTCTTTGTTCTTAATTGTTATTAAATTTAAAAAAAAAAAGTTTTTTTAACGGAAATATTATAAATAAATAAAAGTTTAATAATAATAAAATCATCGAATCAATGAAGTTAAATCTGAGAGAAATGTGCTTAATAGAAAGGAATAGTTATACTACTACTACAACCTTAGTTTATATTTTGTTAAAAAATCACTTCTTTTTTTTAAATATATATAAATCGTACTATAAGTAAACTCCAAGTTACTGTGAAATTGTGGTAAATTGAAAAACGGACACTACATATTTTCTTAATTGGACGTAGGTAATAAATATTAGAAAAACATTTCAATAGATTACAAGTAACGAATAATAAAATAATAAAGAAAAAAAACAGTCGAAAACTTGGGTGATGACATGTTGATGTCATAAAATGAATTACAGTTTCGACATAGTCTACTTTCCTTCTTATCAAACATATTATACATAATCTTCTTATCTAACATATTTTTTTTTTCAAATATTGTATCCTATAAGTATTTTCATAATACTAATTAAAGTAAAGAAATTAATGACTTTTTAAATCTTCTCAGTCTTCTCCAGGACTTAAGAGTTAGGTTATTTGGAAGTTGTAATTAATTCCTAGCTCCTCTCCTCCCTCGCTCGATGTTAGCTAATAACTTCCCAATCTATAGATTTGCGTCATGAAGTATTATAAAACCTTCAATATATCCTCTTGCAGATGATACACTTGCTTCTACAATTCTTACAGCTATAATAATTTCTTAGGTTTGTTTCGGTAACTTAAAGTTGCAGGTATTCCTAAAAAGCGTAAATCATGCAACGAGAAGGAAGTGTTAAGAGGAGAACGAAATTTGAAATTATAATTATTTCATTTTTAGTCAAAGCATTCAGTCCAAAATCCTGAGAAAAATTGCTATCGCTCCATATTATGTGCCCAACTCTACCCTTCATCACGACCATAATATCCCTTTCATCCAAGATCTTATCTCCACCCGCTTCAAGCTCTTCCATAGTAAACTCCAATTTAGCTATAAACCATATGCCTAATCCCTGTCATTGGATTCCAATACTTACAACCCTCCCCGACGGCTAAAAAGGAAATGGCATTAAGATCTACTGGGCCTCAATACCTAAACTTACTAGAAGCGGGCTCAATGGGTACTTTCCCCCAGCAGAGTGGTTTTTATTTATTGATGATTTAATTTTGTAAATTTTTTTTTAAATATGTATTTATCTTCTCCGTCGTCAAATTACAAGATGTATATTAATGGAGTGTATCAAATAAAAATCTATTAATAATAAAAAATAGTATACTCGTTTTGTTCAAACTATAATGGAGACTAATAAGAGAATAGTGCACCCTTCAAATGTGCCACAAAATTATTTTAAGTAAAACATGTAGTTTTATTGTTATATGATTAGTAACAATACGTTCTTTTCTACTAACTATTAACAAAGGTACATAAAACAGCAAATCTCATACATCTGTTGTAATTTTTTTAATGAAATTTTTTTTAATAAATAAGTAAAAAATATAAATCCGCTTATGGTTATCAAACAAAGAACTTAAAATTACTAAATGATCAATGTACTTGAAAACCTGAAATTTTATTAAAATATCATTTTTTTCTTTTCTAAATATATTCATTTTTTTTTTTGCAGTGATAAGTGAGTAATTTATTATCGTACCAAATTATAATAGTTACACCTCAAGGGGAAGTTTCTTCCTAGCACGTTACCATTAGCCTGTTTTTTTTTTTGTTTTTTTTTTGTTTTTTTTTAATTCGAATTATTATGAAGTAAAAATATATGAAATGTATGTGAAAGTATAAATTAAAATGCAGATAAATAAAAAGCGCATTGAAGCTGGATGGAGGACGTTCAGAATTAAGCACGTACAATTCGCTTCCCCCTCTGCCTCCGCTCAGTCTGATCGATAACCCCCTTCCGCTAAGTTCTGCACACCAAAATTGTGCTCTCGTTTCCTGCCTCGTCGACTTTGTTGTGGCAGAGAAATTACTCTACTTTTTCCACCCTATTGCTCCTTTACAGCTTACAAATTGCTGAAATTTGTATTGTAATACTATTTTATCTGAGTTACCGGATTTACTTCATTTTTGGATAAATTATGTACTTTTCTAATTCTTCCATAATTTACTTGACTTAGAAACTAGCTCAGAATGCGTCATAAAAGTTTAAATATGAGAATTGTTTTATAATAGTGTATAATTTCGATTGTTTTCCCTTTTATGAAATGAAGGCTTTGAAATTAGTATTTTAATATATGAAAGTAAAAACAACTAATGAAATGGAAATAAACATTTATTTAAAAGAAAAATATATTATAACATAATCAGAAATTAATCCTTTTTTATTTTTTCATTTTTTTTTAAGCTAAGGGATTCGATGAGGGACATCCCTATAGTCTGAAAAGGCATATAGGTTCTGTGAATCAGTTGTACTGTCAGTCGGAATTCTTTCTTCAGAACCAAGTTACGATCGAGGATTAGTCCAGTAAAATATTCCTTTCGTCTGGTCAATTGCTCCTCTTCTCTTCTTAGCAGTTTATTTCGCTTTTCTTTCTGGCTTGTTGTGGCATCTCCCCGAAAGGATTTATGTAATAATATACAACTTCTCCTCGCATTCTCGTTTGCTTCATCTGCAAGATTATCTGCCCATATTCCCTTCTACCTAGATAACCTCAATTAAGCTTAATTTTTTTAAAACCTCTTTTCGGATTTCAACTACACACCAAGTTTCATTGGATATCCGTTTGTTTCCTTATTCTTTCATATAGATTTCATGCTGATTCTCACTCTCCTCAGTGGAAATGTCTTTCACTCTCATTCATAGCTCTTCTATGGATTATTCGGAATTTATAGTAAGCAGTTCGTCTCGTTTCCATAGGGCTATTAGGAGTTCTCATCGTTTATTATCATTTTTCAACTCAACGCTTGCGTTGAGCATTAAACACCCTTGAGGCTTCCATTATTCTCAATTGGAAGTTTGTTGCAACCAGATGATGGTTACTAAGGACATATTCACCGAGCTTTCTCCTAAGATCTCGTATTCCTATAACAAAAAAAACGAGGACGAAATATTGTCTCTCTGATGTAAAGCTAGGACTAACACAGGTGTAAACAAATCTTCACTATCACCATTCGTAGCAGAGTAAGAGGGTTACACTTTACAGTTTTAAGCTGCCTCTTTCAATCTCTCCAGCTGGTTTCCACTCCATCAGTTTAGGTACCTGTGATAATTTCATGGACATCTTCTGCTACTCCTTAAAGATGCATAGTGACTTCGCAGCCCATCTTTCCAAAGCCAGTCCATCTTATTTTACTGATCCCTATTTTTATCTATATATAAATTCATCATTTTTTAACGAACTGTTTTATTTGTCCACTTATTGAGGCACTATTTGCCTAAAAGCTTCTTTAAATGTAAAAATTGTAAAAAAAAATTTTTTTTTTAAATAGCAACATTTTTTCTTTGAAATGAGTGGATAATGGTAACTTTGGGTGAGAAGTAGTACTTGTTTTAACAAGTCAATAAATCATAGACTACTAGAACTGTGTTGAGGTAGTTAAAATTGTGTAGTTTGTTGGTAATGATCTTCTTGACTGTTGCTGGGCCACACAAATGGAAATATCGAGCTGTGTAATTATATCGATGGGTAAGTATAGTACAGGGTAAACCGCTCTAAAAATAGAAAAAATGGGGGGGGGAGGGGAATATATTTCATTACCCATAACAAATATAACTATATTAGCCAAGTTTATAATAAGGTAATTCTTTTGGAGCATAATTATAGATGCTGCATTTATAAATCGTCTCAGTTCATTCAGGAATATTTTATTCCTTGTACTAATTTTTCACCATTTAGAACTCTTCATGAATCTTCATGAATTTCGTTCCTCGAATTTAGCGTTAGCCTCCCTTGCAACCACCTAGGGTCATGGAGGGACCAAACGTATCCCCCGAGCTACCCTGCGCCCCCCATTCCCTTTAATTCTTTCTGTAGATATCGATTGACTAACTTCTTGAATATTAACAAATCTTCCGTCCATCTGCATGAATAAAATATTTTATTTTATATTTAAATATTTATTAGGTAAAAAAAATCATTAATTTCTCCAATACAGTTTATGAAGTCGAATTTTATTCAAAAATTAAAGTTTTCAAGCCTTTTAAGTGCTGAGTATCTGAGGTTTATTTGCCTGATTTAGGTTATTCAAAAAGACGTGAAAAGCTGGCGAACGGTTTTCATAAAAATGCAAGCAAATCGTATCCTCACCTTTAACTTCATTGGTTGGCGATGAAGCTTCCCAGTTGTTTTGTAAAATGCTGCAGTTGCATACGACTGAAAAGGCCTACTGTATGACTGTGAAGTCCTATTGTAGTAGTATCCTTTTAAATAGTATAAAATCTGTGAGTGAAACAACATAGACAATCCCAATGGTGGAAACCTCACGTACCATAACTTTAACCTTGATGCATCGCCAATCATTCCATAGCTGTCGTCATAGCATTCAGAAATTTCTCATATCATACCTTATATTTTCCTTTTTTTACTGCGGATCTCGAAGATTTTTCTTCATCGATCGATGAGCAGTTTAATAAGAAATACCATCGAGCCCATCACAGATAATATATATATTTAATTCATTCCGACACTCTTATTTGTCACTATTCTACATTAATTTTGTTGAATTTTACATTAATTTACATATTTAATATTTTCACATGGGACAGATCTGCCTAACAGATTATTTATGACATTTTTAGGGTATATTAATTCCTAGATTAAAGATATTCTTATCATTTATTTATTTAACTATTGTATTTTGTTTCAGGTAAGTGTCACGTCCATGGAGATATACATTCGTATGTATGTTAATTTTATTAATTTATATATTTATTGTATTTGCAAGTGTAACTTTTTCAATGTGGGGTAACTGAGAAATGATCTCAAGTGGCACTTTTTGCCTAATCTGTTGATTAATCCGTTAGTTGTACTCTTGTATTCGAATTTTACATTATACCACAATAATAATATTAATTATAAATTTGTCTTAATGTTATTTTCATTTTTTTTTTCTTTTTTTTTTTTAAGAGGTGAACTTCCATATAATATATCTTACAGGTCTCGCCTGAATTGTTCTAATTATTTAATTTAAAAGATCTAAAATTGTTTGTATGACAAAATCTGTATTTAATAATGCCTAACAGATATGTAATATCTAGTACAGTATAATATTACAGTGAATTTGACCTAAATACATAAGATGGTATTTTTAGATATTTTTCGAAACTAACAATAAATAAGTTGGTACGGTCGGTTCTTCTCTAATCACAATTATATTGTGCATATGAATGCCTGGAGGGGAAGATCCATGTATGATAAAAGTGTAACCTTACTCTTTGTCATTATTATTTTATTAAAGTCTTACTATATCATTATTATATCTAACGTCAACAGAGGGTAATCATAAAATTAATCACGAATCACTCATCTCACTTGTGTTACTTAAACATTTCAAAGGACTTAGGTATTTGGTAATGAAAATAGTATTTTAATTTTCCTCGTGCGGCTCTGTGTGAGTGTGCGTGCGTGCGTGCGTGCGTGC
>KZ807291.1:494216-504591 GCA_000696205.2 Oncopeltus fasciatus | reverse complement strand
ATATATATATATATTATATGTATACAGTTTGAATCGGAGCATATTTTATACTTTTATATTAGTATCAAATTGGGTGGTACAATTTAAAAATGACCATTCATTGGAATATCTAAAAAATTTGGAAATTATTGGAACTGAAAGTAATTAATAATTTCCTCTTCGAATTTTCAACAATTTTACTTTGGAGAAGCAATGTGTGTCTCTATGTATGTATAATAGTGCAATAAAAGTGTTGTTGGACTTTCACATTTCATCAGGAAATTTATTTTTGTTTTTTACAAACAGATGAATTACTGATTATATATATAGTGATATCATGGGGAATAGCTTGATTTCCTAGTGGGGAAATTCCCCGTGTTGGGAATAGGAAGTACCAATGCGATCGAGCGATGCGACGAGTCGAAAGTTCAGGTCAAGGTCCATGGTAAGTCTGCAGATATGCGAAGCCTGAGGAGGAGCGGTGTGCCATGGTACCGTTACCCGGCCAGGTCGCTACCATCTCTTCAGCCGTATTTCGCCCCTAACGGACGTGGTCCAGCTCTTAATGGCGGAGTTTAAAACTAATTGCACTACCCCCTGCCCTAAGAATTGCATTCCCTGCTCGTTGTCGTAAAGCTTGATTGGTTTTCTGTTCTTTCTTTGCCGATATCCTCCTCGGACGTTGTTCGTTATCTTTAGCAGCTGAGAGTCAGACCCTCCTCCAGACTTCCTATTCTCTTCACTCTTACCTCAAGAAGATCTTTCAGGTAAGTCGAGTCAATGTATACTTCTTAATCTATTTTTTCATCAAAATCCTCTTAAGGAACTACAAATATAAGAAAATAAAGAATCGAATAATAATAATTATCCGATTATGGATATCCATTCAATCGAATCTTAAATGTACATGACAATTATCTTCGCTTATAGTATTTTTTTTGTTTATGGCAGCGGGCTTATAGCTTTGAAAAAAATCTCGATAATGCGGACATATATATGAGTTGTTTCATGAGAAATGGACGGAAGAGAGAAAGGTGAGCTCACAAAGGCTGCTCTCGGGACTGACAGCAGATGAAGAAGAGAGCCGATCAAACCTCCAAGGTATATTCAACAATTCTTCCATAAATTTGTCTTTTCCTATAATTTTTACTGAACAAAAGTGCCATTTTCTATAAGAATCGTAGTATAACATATTACAATTATTTAAAAATAATAAACTATAATTATTTGCTTTATTAGTTTTAAGTTTACTATACTCTAATTAAATGTAAATACAATTAAGTATATAAAACATGTATTATTATTATGAACCCTTAAAACATTTATATTCTGTAAAGCAATTAATCAATATATTTTTGGCTAAAAAAGAAATATTTAACAATGACCCAAATTAATTATAAAATAAAGTTACAATACTTTAGTTATGGTTGCATACTTCATAGGTAGTTTTGATTTTCAATTGGTCTGCCTGATGACAAGAAGATTCTGATTTAATAAATAATCAATGTCACCTACACTAATATAGTAATATTTCAATAAAGAAATTGATTATATTTAAGTGTTAATATTCCCAACAATAAGTCAATGTTATTAAGTTGTATAAATTATCTCAGTCATTGCGAAACCTTTTAATTATTTATCAATGAGTGGAAATTTAAATTCTAGAAAAATGATATGACGTCATTAGAGGAATGGATTTCGTTGGAAATGCCTTCATGATGGAAGAATGTGGCATTAGTATGTAAATGACGTTTTATTCATGTGTTTTCATTGGGGTTTTCATCAGGGATTAGATAAATATTCCCGGGCAGTACAGAGAGAGAGAGGTGGGCGGCTGAGGGTGGCCTAGCTGTTTCCATAGCAACACCGCCCCCGCCGTGAGGCCCCAACCCCCCCGCCCCCTCATCGATCCCTCCCCTCCCCTCCCTCCTTTTCGCTCCTTCTATCCCACCCTCCTCCCCCATTCACTCTCTCTCTCTCTCTCTCCCTCCCTCCGTCTATCGCTCCCTCTCTCCCCCACCCCCAGACTCACTCCTCGCTCCCTACCGACGACCCTATTCTCTCCCCCCTTCCCTCCTCCTCCCTGTCTCTCTGCCCGCCTCTGCAGTCTGCTGAAGATTGTTATTTCCCTAGCAGAAAATTATTTACCTTACCTCTACTCGAACAGACAAAGAGCGCCAAAATTAATTTGACATTAAGTTGATAAAATGTTATCATTATCAATAACGCCGCTCATTGGGTCGTATCACTTACATTATCACAAACACATCTCAAGTGTTGAGTAAGCACTCTTCACTAACTACTCAAAAGTAACGAAGCAAATACCTTTATATTATATTGTCAAAAAATCTGAAAATACGGAATCCTTCCAGGGAATTCATGTATTAGAAATATACTTATTTTTTCAAGCAATTTGTTTGATAAGCGTCATATATAATAACAAGTATATACTGTAAATGATTTTTTGTCATATGGTATGATGTGAAAAGTTAACTTTTGGCATGGAAAAAACATATTATAAAGAATACTTTTCCGTTTTATGCTTTAATATTTAATTTATAACTTTTTAATGTCCATAAATTATTTTATGTAATATTTTATTGTTTAAAATTACACCTTTAGTTCAGCAGTCTTGAGAGTGGTTTCATTGGTTAGTCACCGTCTCTCCTCATGCGATTGTCATTTAATTTTGTTTTTATTTCGTTCTTTGTTTTCATTGTATTCAAATTACAAAATATTTTTATTTTAACAGAATGTAATGAATAAATAAAAGTTTCAAAAAAAAAAAAATAGTTTAGTAGTGATTTGAATTTAAAATATTTGAAATTGAAATTATTTTCTCTTCTTAATTGAAGTAATACAACTTGGAGTTATAATATTAACGTTCAGATAAGTAACTGTTGATCACGCCAATCCTTTTAAAGACAATTATTTCCCGCCAGGGTGTTCTGCAGTCGCGACATAGCAGCGGAAAATAGGAATATTACTTTGTTGTATTTATTTTTATTTTGGCGATGTTCTGAGTATTGAGAAAGGATGCCACCGACTCACCTCATTCAGGTAGATTGGTGTCAATTCATCTAAAGAAAAAAAAAATATACTTAGAAATACATAAGATACCCAATCTTGAAAATTGAGTTAATTAAACCTCTCTCAAAAAACTCGTGTACGAAAATAACGAACGATCGTAATATACTAAGGAAATGGTCAGTACATATACTGGCCAGGAGCAGTCGAAAGGATGGTAAAGATTCAAGGCACACAAGGTGCAAAACCTGGAGTATCCGTTCGAGATTTTAAGTCAGTTGCTGAGGTTTTGAGTTCCGCACTGGGTAAAATATCAGCTTGTCCAGGGGCAATGATGTTTAGAATAGGTTGATAGCTCCTCCCTCCATAATTATATATGGTTGGTAAAAAAAAAGAAAAAAAGTAATACACCACCGACATGGAAGTTATTCAGAAAGTAAGTAGCTGGAAATGTCGAAGTGAAGGCTTCTCTTTCTATCCAGACATGAATAAAAATAGCCACAATGGCGGTATGACTTCTTAATTAATCCAAACACAAGAAATCTGTACTAAATTTCTCTCATATTCGCAAATGTATTTGCGGCTTTGCAATGCTTTAATTAAGGGACTGAGTCCTACCATTTGATCCAGATTTCTAGGATAAATACTGAAATTAGGTTCGAAAACCAGTCATGATCGACAAAAAGCAAAGGGGAATGTCGGAAGCCAACATGGAGTGGTTCACCGTGCATTGGTTCGAATAAATGTAATTCCAATTCTTCAGAGGGCCCAAACGGAATCTTTGTACTTTAAGGTAACACACATTGGAGTCTTTAAATTCTGAGCTTAGTCGCAATAAAAGTTAAGCTACTGAATTCTGAACCTGAAATATGCTCTGAGGACGAATATCGGAAGGAGTTTGTAAAGTAAAAGAAAAAAAAAGAAAAAGAAAAAGAGGCTCAGTAAATGATAAGAACCCAGAAAGGCAAACAAAAGAAGTGGTTCAGTGAGGAAGGCTTGAAAGTAATTGAGGACAGACGAAAAGCGTTTCTTTTTTGTTAAAAAAACGGTCCCTAGGAAAAAAAAATGACATCGCACAGAGGTTGAAAAACTGTATCCTAAGGAAAGCCAAAAGGCACTTTATAGAGGAAAGGTCAGAGGGTACAAGAAGAAAATGGAAGGTTGGTTAAGCACTTTGAGTTATTTGCTACTATTTGAAAAAAATATAACTGCTTCTAAAATAAGAATGGGGGTTTTGATCTTCAATAAAAACAGAAATATATTAATGTAACTACTGTAAAAGAATATGTTTTAGGAGTTTAAATAAAATCTGTTAAAGGAAGATAGCACAAAATTTGGGTTCAAGAACCTACCAATGCCAGAGAATAGGGTTACAGAGGTGTTAGTTCCAAAAATCTGCTAAACCAAAAAGAGTACAGATTTGTAGGAAGGTTCGATAGACAAGCAAGGGCCTACTCGACCACAAAATGGAAGACCCAAAGAATAATGAAGAAGACGCTCTCAGAATAGATAACTAAGAGATAGAGGAAGCTATAGGATGTGGGAAAAAAATAGATCATGGAAATAATACGTCAAACTGCACTCACCTGGAGAAGATGTGATAAATATGGAGTATGGATCTCATCTGCCTAACCACGAAGAACGGATACATGGTAGAATGTAAGAATTTCTGGGGTATCGTCTTAGTCTCTGTCGCCTAAGAATCCATACGTAGATCTAGAAATGAACCTAAATGGGCCACTAGGATTTAAATGACTAATGAAAACGTGGTTTAATTACGTTAATTTGAAAATTCAAAGTAATGTGTTCAATTATTTTTAGTGCAAGGGAACAGAATAAAAAATTCAACTGTCCCAGCCAGGACACGAACCTGGATCTCCTGCTATCCGGGCCGGTGCATTTACCACTTATGCTACCGAGACAAGTCTGATAAGTTATTAAATTCCCCGCACTAGTGTCGAGAGTCTAACATTAGTAAATGCCCGGCCCGGATAGCAGGAGATCCAGGTTCGAGTCCTGGCTGGGACAGTTGAATTTTTTATTCTGTTCCCTTGCACTAAAAATTAGTAAAATTGACGAGGGAATAAATACCACAAAAAATAATATTTTTTATAATGTGTTCAATGTGGAAATTACTCATTAAAAAAAATATGGAAATATAAATGTATGAATCATGATATTAATTTTAGTAAGAGGGAGACCCGGGTTCGATTTCCGGCTGAGGTAGTAAGATTTTTTCGAGCTCCTTGCACAATTCAAATAAATTAATGTAAGAAAATATCATACCATCGAAGCAAATATGAGAACCACTGTGTAGTGGACTTTTACTATCATATTCATTGAGATCTGCTCTTCACGCCCGGAAAATGTTTTTCACGAGGAGAAGTGGATCACCTCCTCGTTCGGAATGTTTGCTGAGTAAGGATCCGTGTTCTAAACTTTAACATTATCCACAAGATGATGACTGACTTATAAGTATAGTGACGTCATCAACAAAGCGTTCATAGCGTCTGTAGTGTTTAAGGGATTGTCGTTTCTCCTAATTTTTCAAACTGTGAACAACCACGAAATAAATAATAAATGACTCCCTGCCATAAGACAGTTATTGTACGCATCATGTAACCCATAAGATGTTAATGGTTGTTTAGAAGTATACATTTCTACGTGAAGTTTTATGTATTTCTCATACCTCATATTCTCCGTCTTCATTGGTTTCTGCAAACCATCTTCTGTTGGCGAGCGCTTTCGGACATTGTCCATCCTCGTGGCCGAATACGTGTGTTCACTGTCACGGTCCGTATTACGGAGTTGAATACGGACCGTGACAGTGAACACATGTATTCACTCCATTCAAGATGGACAATGTCCGAAAGCGCTCGCCAACGGGAGATGGTGTACAGAAACCAATGAAGACGGAGAATATAAGGTATGGGAGTTCTATATTCATTGGTGGTAGAAATAATAATAACCCTTTAGATTATTTTATGTATTTGCCAATCTGTACTTGTACGTACATTACTTAGTGGTCATTCGTAATTTACCTTGATTCTTCTTGGTAGCCCGGCCTCTGACTCTTCTCTTTCAATAAATAATTCCTGAAGAATTCACTCTGACATGTACTCCAAAAATTCAATTTATGAATTAATTATAATTCACTTATGAGATTGGCTTTGTAATATGTATTCAGTCCGATTTCATAATGAGAAGTCCACCCACCAACCGTAAAAATAAGTAGATTTCACATGTTTTATTTATTTATTTATTACTTTTATTCATTTATTACATTTAATTATTAACATAATAACATTTTGTAATTGGATTACAATGAACACAAGAAAAAAAAAAAAAGACAAAATTACAATGGCAAGGGGAGAGAAGGTGACCAATGTCACCACTCTTAAATCATTTATGCTGTGTTGCAATGGAATTAATAAATAAGGAATAATTTTTATCTTTAAAAATGAAAATTACAAAATTAATAAAAATGAATCCCCCCAGAGTCTCGCTCAAGACCTACTGGGATTGGAGTGGTGAGGAAAGCGCTCAACCATTCTTCCTTGTTATCCGCCACTTCTGATAAACATACAAAGAATTAAACATTGCATCTACTATAAATCTAGATATAATTAATTAATTATATCATATGTATTCATATAACTGGAGAACAATTTGTAAACTCAATTTCTGTTGAGTTAGATTTTTTAGCTGTTTTCTATAGAATTAGGCATGCTGGTTTCAAAACTGTTTTTAGTTTTCTTCTAACACGTCGCATTCGGTTTCTATGTGGGTGGGGCGCATGCTGGTCTAGACCTGCCTGTTTAGTTACGTCTGTTTTACTGTGGTGAAACGTTGTGTGTCGGTAAGCAGTATTTAGTATTTCCTTTCCAAAGTGTACAGAACTACATAGTGTGTTTGAACTGAAACGTTTCCTTATGGCTACCTCTGCTCCTACACGTCGAAAGTGCGAAAACAGCCCCGATTTGTTTTGTTATAAATGTATGGCAGTTTTACCATTCCCAGTCAAAGGACAAACATCAGTACATTTGTCAGACAAGCATATTTTGCCTAATTTAAGGTAAAACTTGGTGATCAAGATAAAGCATAGGCACCTCATAAAGTGTGTAGTGTGTTGAGGGTATACGCATGTGGACCAAGGGAACACGTGCTAAGCTTCTGTTTGGTATACCTATGATTTGGCGCGAGCCCAAAGATCATTCAAGTGATCAGTTATACGCCCAGTACCGCATTCAGCCAAAGTCCTCGTGCCAGTTTACAATGAATTTCCCTCTTTGGAAGAAGGGGAATATGGATATGGTGCAGATGAAAGCGAATTCAGCGATGAGGGTCATGGAAGCAAGGTATCAAGGTAGATGGGACTTACATATGATGGCTGACTATTGTTGGAGCATCAAGCGCGAATGTACACAAACTAAACACTCCAGAAAAAGTTTAAAACGCAAATTGTTATCTTAATTTTTAAGTAATTTTCATTAATTAAACAAGTTTATTTGTATGGAATAGATTTAACTTACATTAAATGTTTTGTAAACTGTGTATTTAGTACGTTTGTACTTTATGTTCTGATTTCTGAGGATATCCTGTAGTTTAAAAAGTTGACGTGATAGACAAAATCTGAGGTTATTCTCAAACTCAGACGCCAAGACTTAGAGAAAAAACAGTGTCAGATCTAACTCAACAAAAAATGTGTACCCCAGTGTTATTAATCATGTTTTATCGTTAATATTAATCATTATACATAAACGTTTTTAGTCTTAAACCTGTCTAGGATTGGTCGTTGCCATTAGATTTAGGATTTATTTCGTACACTTTTTCCACGAGGGGAAAAAGAGCTATATTAAATATCGCTTTAATATATTGGAAAGAAGTTCCATAAATATCACTGTAGTTATTAAATTTAATTAATTTTTTTCCTCGCATATTTTAGTGTTTCCTAATTAAATAGAGCATTAATCACTATCACCGATACACAAGATAATTTACACTTTATGCCATAAGTGATTCAAATCGCTCTCTCACTGAGAACGATAATTAGTCAGAGATGTATTTAAGTCTTGAATGAATCAACAGTGATTTATCCTCGGTTATTAGTGACATATTATGTTAGCATTGCTCACCAGTCGTTAACATTAAATCCTGCTTTATCTCCAGTAACACTGTCTTATTCATTTTATCAAGTCACCGGCTTTAATAAAATAAGCCAGGAAAAAACTTTATCTGCTTGAGATCTTTTACTAATTCGCATGTCTTAAATGCCAACAATCGATTCCAAAAAGTAGTATCGCTTATTAGTTTTAGAGAGATGTTTTATTTCAAAATTAAAATTCACCTGTAAAACAAAACTACTTATTTTATATTAATTTTTGCAACAAGTTAAGCATCATTTTGTGACACTTTTATGTTTATTTTGTAATATTTGTTCTTCACCGCAATCATATTGACATCTCAAGTAACTTGGTAACCTCCCAAGACATCACGGTGAAATCTTTCACCCCCTTGTCTGTGACTGTGTGTTTTAAAGTCTTCAGGAATATGGTCTTTTGGGTGTGAACCAACGAAGCTCTGAACTCTTGTTGCTATCTTGAGTTTTGTACGCTCTCGTCATAGGAAGCATAATATTTTTGTAGACAGAATCCTCTAAAATTCACTAAAAATTTAAACTCTACAGTTTTCCTTGCATTTTCAGTAATTGTCAAAAGATAGAGTCAGATAGAGTCATATTTTTTTAAAATCAGACTCAGTTAAAACACTCTTTTTAAAGTATAAATTTTATGTAAAAGAATTATAACCGCTAAGCTTGCACAAAAATTGGCGTAATTAATTAAAAAAAAAAAAACAATTGAAAAAAAAGTAAACTCTGCAAGGAATAAAAAAAAATTAGGAGTTTTATAATTTTGCATTCCCGAGTAATCATAGTTTTGCTCAACTTGGTTATTCAAGTTTTATTATAGTTTATTCAAGTTTTATTATATAAAATGTTCTTCCAGGATGTAGGCATCAATCCAAAACTATAAACAGAGTTAGTAAACCTAAGTAATACAACTATCATACCTTCTATTATCCGTCCAACAGAAGATGGTTTGCAGAAACCAATGAAGACGGATAATAGAAGGTATGATAGTTCTATATTCATTGGTAGTGGAAATAACATTTTAGATTATTTACCTGACACAGCTAGCCAAGCGAAGGTATTACTAACACCCATGTTTAACAAGACTAGACAGCTACACAAGACAATAGCCGACATCAAATTCAACAAACAATGTCAGACACACAACATAATATCTAGATACGCCACAATAAACATAAAGACAAAATCATTTGAAGCACAACACACAAAAATAAAAGCCAACAGAAGTTGGTTTGCAGGAACCAATGAAGACGGATAAAAGAAGGTATCCTAGTTCTAAATTCATTGGTAGTCATAATAACCCTTTAGATTATTTACCTGACACAGCTAGTCAAGCTAAGGTATTACTAACACGCATGCTTAACAAGACTAGACAGCTACACAAGACAATAGCCAACATCAAATTCAACAAACAATGTCAGACACACAACATAATACCTAGATACGNATAATAATGTTTCAAAATATTTATATCAAAATACATCAATATAGATTTATAATATTTTGGTTACTTTATTATTTTATTATTTATAAATTTTGTTTACTTATGTTATTATAGCTTTTTTGAAATTTCCGATTTTACTGGCATAATCGGTTGGAAAACAATACCGCTGAAGGGCTCAGGCCTCCCTTTCTATCTATTGTTAATTTGATGCTCCGAGTAAATTTCACGGTATCCAGGGGATGGTGAGTGGGGGTTGGTGAATAGCGGGTAGAGGGGGGAGTGGGCTTTCGGTCCGAAGTTGGGTAATTGTGAAGTTTTGAGAGGTGGGGTGTGTTTCCAGAGATCTGAAAAGCCGGTCGACAACAGCCCTTTATATTAAATTAGGTATGATTGTAACTTGAGAACCTGTTACCTTCGATCTGTCAGGGTAAGAGCTATCCCCCCTCAAACTCATAAATATATAGTGCCAGTTTACAATGAATTTCCCTCTTTGGAAGAAGGGGGAATACGGATATGGTGCAGATGAAAGGGACTCCAACGATGAGGGTCATGGAAGCAAGGTATCAAGGTAGATGGGACTTACATATGATGGCTGACTATTGTTGGAGCATCAAGCGCGAATGTACACAAACTAAACACTCCAGAAAAAGTTACAAACGCAAATTTTTATTTTTATTATTAAGTACTGTTCATTAATTAAACAATTTTATATGTATGAACTCGATTTAACTTACATTAAATGTTTTGTAAACTGTATATTTGGTATGTTTTTACTT
>KZ807291.1:482847-494069 GCA_000696205.2 Oncopeltus fasciatus | reverse complement strand
TTTCTCAGTTCCAAAGTCACGTTTTGAGTTATGAAATGGAAAAGGGGAGTGGGGGTATTTTTTATTGCCCTCTCTTGCAACAGGCCGCTTTCCATTTACACCTTCCGCCTGCCTTGTACCTGCTACCCCCACTCCCCTTTTCCATTTCATAACTCAAAACAAATTCAAAAATGTCCAGTCATGGAAATGTGAACTTAGGGACAGGACGTTCTCTCTCTAGCTAGGACTTGAACCTGGATCTCCTGCTATCCGGGCCGGTGCATTTACCAATTACGCTACCGAGACCAGTCTGATAAGTTGTTAAATTCCCCGCACTAGTGTCGAGAGTCTAACTTAGACTTGTCCCGTTAGCATAATTGGGAAATGCACCGGCCAGGAAAGCAGGAAATCCAGGTTCGAGTCCTGGCTGGGACAGATAGATTTTTTATTCTGACCCTTGCACTAAAAATTGAATTAGTTCAATGAACCACAGATCAGATTACCTTTATTGCAAAGTAGACTACTAACTGATGCAATTCATTTTTGGTTCAAAACTAATGAATTTATGGATGAGGGGGGGGGGGAGGTTAGAGGAAAACCAAAATAATTATTACCAAGGTATTTGAGTTTTGAAATTTTCTTTAGCTTAATAAGTTTAGAATATAATTTTCTAACAGTATTTTTTTTTTTTCATTTTTAGAAAAAAATCTTGTTAAAGAAGACCTTTTTTTTTAAATTTAACTATGTCTGAGGGCTTCCGCCACCCCCCTTAATGACTATAGTGATCTAAATTTTATGCTTATTGTCTTCTCCGCATTGTGAGATAAATTACCATATATACTTTTATTTATGCTCATCTCTAACGAAACATTGGCATAAATAAAAGTATATTTGGGAATTAATCTCACAACCTGCTTACATTTCGCAGCTCCTGCGTGATGAACTTTTTGTTGCACTTGAGGTCTGTTGTCCACTATCGCACAATCTAAACAATATTCCTGTGTACTTTGGGACTCTATAGTGTTATAAGAACCTAGGTCTTCAAAGGTGTCTTTTACCCGTCAATCTGCAAGTGCATCGCTCCCATTATTTCAACATATTTTCACTTTGGTTTGTCAATACCCGAATTTTGCTTCCATACCTGGTGAAGGACGGTCTTTTGGACAAGGAGTTTTGCGCAACAGTAAAGCGGATTCGTTACAGACTTTGGTCCAATCGCCTATTGCCTGCAGATACCCTAGTGATAATTTCCTCTTGCATATCATTCCTTCTAGTGAAAATGACTCCGAGGCACTTGAGGATTGATCTGAAGAATCGGCCGACTGCAATCCTTGCGAGGGAGAGTGACAGGTCGAGGATCTGAAGGTGACCAGGCTGGATCTGGAGTTGCAACACACCTCGGGAATGCAGTCTGTACGCGAGGAGAGTGTTGCACTACCATCAGCTGTGCACTTCCGTTACCTCGTAGTCCGCCAATAGCCTCTCCTGGAACTCCTTACTCTCCTGAATAGCCTCTCCTGAATTTCTTACCAAAATACTGTGATAACCGGCACTGCCTAAAGAATCTGTGTGGAACTCAAAAACTCTCAAATTGCCGGTACATTTAATTGAAAAATCAAACTTGTACAGTTACTTAGAATGGGGTTGTTACTTGCAGATAACTCCTCTCACACGGATCTTAATGGTAGCTGCAGAATATCCATGGGGGGAGGGGGAGAAGGAAAAGAGAAATGAAATATTTACACAGATTTAAATTGCAATACAAATGATAGGAGAATTTTTTTTTAAATGTTTTTATTATTATGTTTGTTAATAATTCTTTATTGAACCTTGCTTTATTCCAACAATTTTTAGTGCAACAGAATAAAAATCTAACTGTCCCAGCCAGGACTCGAACCTGGATCTCCTGCTTTCCGGGCCGGTGTATTTACCAATTATGCTACCGGGACCAGTCTGATAAGTTATTAAATTCCCCGCACTAGTGTCGAGATTCTAACCTCCGAGGCCGACGAATATATCGTCTTATGCTCGGAGAAGCTGACATTGTCAAGCTGTTTAAATGACTCTCGTTATTTACTTTTAAATTTTAATTTTATAAATAAATAATTTTCTTGTGGTATTTAATCCCACGTAAATTTTAACAATTTTTAGTGCAAGGGAACAGAATAAAAAATCAAATTTTATTCTTATTAGATGATTTTAGTTGGGGTTCGGTCAAGGTAGATCCAAAAAAAAATATACAAATTTATAAAAAGGGTATTTTTTTAAATTAGTAATTTTTTTGATAACTAAAACTAATTTTATTCTATTCACTTGCACTAAAAATTGTTAAACTTTACGTGGGATTAAATACCACAAGAAAATTAATATTTATAAAACTGGCTTTATTCCATTTTTTTCCCATTTGTTCCTTTTCTCCAATAATGGAAATTAGTATGAGGAAAATTTCTTAGCAAGTTGTCGCTCGTTGATTTCTCGTTTCTCGCCTAACTTTACTTTATGTTCGCGAATGTCCAAAGTCGCCAAAGAGGTATGTGTGGTCAGTCTATCTGTGTATCTCCTTGGCAAGTGTGGCTCAGTGATGTCATTTCCCGCTCAACCGCATCCCAAGAGAGGTGTATGTCTGAGGACTCGAAGGTGCTCCACCACTATCCACAGATGTATAAATACTCTCCCCGTTAAAATATGTGTGCGGGGAGGGTACTAGCCGTTCGGATCACCTCGGCTTCCCGGCGGCATGTTATCGGGACGGTCCGTAGGATAACGGCTCTCCTTCCAGAGAGATCATCAAATATTTTATACAGCCCGTTACGGTACGCTTTCCAAAGAGGTCTCCGACTCGCTCCTAATGAAACTTCTTACCTCGTAGGCCGCATCGCACATCTTCAACCGTGACGCGCTAACAAAACTCTTCAAAAAAATTGTTTTCCTTATCCGCATGAGATGTTTTTACTAAATTGTACTATTTAAAATTCTTTACAAAAAATGATGTCACAGCAAACAGGTTTTGGAATAATGAAAGTATTCAGAGTAAAATCAATTAAAATTAAACAAACATTTATACAGGAAATTAAACATTATTTTAGCGGTAACTTCTTGGACGTCGAGTTTTATGAAGAAAGGATTATCAGAAATTCAGTCGTGATAGTTGAAGAATAAAAAAGTAATTTGTAACCAAAAAAAGTTTTTATTTTAGCCAACGTTACAGCCTAAATTTCAAACCTTCATCGGAGCTAAATATGAAAACAAAATACAAAAATAATATATGGTAGAAACATGTCTATATTTCATAATCTATCACATGAATAAATAAATAAAAATACAAAACCCCGTGTAATCAGCTACATAAAATGCATAAACTGGATAATAAAAACATTTAAGTGAAAAAAAATTAATTAATCGTATATTCTGAAGTAACATACGAAATAGGGTGATGGGGAGAGAGCATGAGATGCATTTTATATTGTTGATTACACAAGGTTTTATGATTCATTTATTTATTCATGTGCTAGATTATGACATATAGACATGTTGCTATATTATTTTTGTATATTACTATTTTCATATTCATCCCTGATGAAGGTCTGAAATTTAGACCAAAACATTGGCAAAAATAAAAACTTATTTGGTCATTAATTAGTTTTTAATTTCTCGAGGCCGAATTTTTAACAATCCTCTCTTCATAAGCATTATTTTGTAATTTTATAAATTTTTTTTTGTGGTATACAATCCCACGTAAATTTTAAAAATTTTTAGTGCAAGGGAACAGAATAAAACAACTGACCGAACCCGAAAACATCTACAAATAATATCTACGGTTAAAAAAACTCTCCATTTGAACTTATTATCTTTGCTATTGTTGGAGTTATAAAAGAAGATATTATAGAACATAATAGATGTAAAATGTAATTTTCTAACTTCTGTAATCAATATCATTTTTACGAAAAAGTCATGTCAAGGAAAATATTTAAGAGTGTATGCACCAAGGGTGAGCGCCCCCCCCCCTAATTTTTTTACCAAATTCGGTAATAAGCGATCAAAATGCTTCCGGTAATTTTTTTTTATAAGCTAACGTTATGTCTACTGCACATCACCCGTACCTTCGTCTGCTTACTCGTCATATTTTTCAGCGGTATGACCAAAAAGAAGACATACGGGTAGTATTTCCTTTCTTATGTATAAATATATCCTCTGCCGTCTTTACAGCTGACTGTTGATTTGTTCCCTGAAAACAATTGTCATCTAGGTATACCAAAGGAGAACGGACCCATCCCAAGTTCTGTCTCCAAGATTTTTGGAAAGATGATGATCTTGGTGAGAATTCTTTCACGCTCAATACTAAAATAGTTTGTCTTAGATCACACTGGCGTCACTATACATGAGGTATTTCAGGTTTATATTAACGATTATTGCAATTTTGAATTTAACCCCCTCTCCAGTGTAATTTCCCATGAGCACACTCAGCGGGGTCAAAATTGTTAATTTAGTACTGTACATACCAGTGCCTGTTTTTCAGGACCCAATCTTTGTTTATATTATGTTGACCTCAAGAGAAGTTAGTTACATGTAATCTTCGGATATTTGTATGAATACAGCTCTTTCTAAAAGAAGCCAAAAACTTCTATGCAGTTCACAGAAATATTAAGATCTCAGCTACTATAGTGGTAAGTAGGTCAATTTCGTACATAATTATTGAAAATTTCGAAAGTCACAAGTCCCATTGATTGTCACTCGTAAAATTTGACTTAGAAACGTGAACAAATTCATTAGTGACAGCTTTCCCAATTATTTAGTTATTCTGAATGTAGATACAAGAATTTTAAGTGATCAAAGAAATAGTCTAATTTGAATTTGATGCAAAGCTTCCAATACAAAGTCCTCTGTGCATATGTTGAGACTCCCTATTTTGTCTCAGAAGCCACCAGCCACAGCAAGACCTTGATGAAAGTCTTTGCTAAAACCCGTTTTATCTCTTTCCATACCAAGGCTTGGGGTATTTGTCAAACTAATCTCTTCGTCGCATCCCGATTAACCACCGACATCCCAGGCAATCCTCCTCGTCGCTTGTCTTGAATGTCTTGTCTGAATCTTCATTCAGTGTCAGGGTGAGCAATGCTACACTCCCACCCTCTCTTTCATTAAGTCTGAATAAGTACTTAAATTCAACAAAAGGCATATCTATTTGTAACTTGCAAAGTATTCAAAAGACAATCACAGCCTCTCTTTCTCACAAACATACTCACTCACTTGTGGTTTTTCATAACACACAGACACGTGTGGTGTAGAGATTAGCGTGACTCCATGCTAATGGCCCTGGGTTCGAATCCGAGCTCCTCATTCCTTTTCCCTGACAATTAGGTACTAAGTCCCCAAACAGGGTCATCTCAAGTCGTGGCGAGGTTAGTGTTGGACAGGCGTCGCGCTGTCGTTGCCTCGTTATGAAAAGGGTTCAAGCGCCCATCGGATTAATGAGTTCCATCAGCCTACAGTTAGCAACTCACCTAAAAACCACATTTAGGTTTCTTTAAAAAATCACTCCAAGGTTAGCAGGATAACAGGGCTTATAATCTTGTTTCTGGGTATCCAAATGAGTTTGCGCATATATGTACCAAATCAGACTGTTGAAGATAACTTGAGTCTATAAAACCAAGGGAAAAAATGTGTTTTTACATATATATATATTTATTTATTTATTTATTTAAATACAAACACATATAGGTCCAACCTTGAAGGAGCTGTTATTGATGTTATCTCTTACCTTGGATGATCTGTATCATTTTCTTAACTTTTCATGCCTAAGCTAATCATTTCAACTGAATTGAAATAATCGTTAAGATATTCTTCCAGACTCGGGACAATC
This sequence comes from Oncopeltus fasciatus, assembly GCA_000696205.2. Taxonomy (NCBI): domain Eukaryota; kingdom Metazoa; phylum Arthropoda; class Insecta; order Hemiptera; family Lygaeidae; genus Oncopeltus; species Oncopeltus fasciatus. The sequence continues at coordinate 488,230 of KZ807291.1, read as the reverse complement.
AGAGAATCGACTGGTTTTACTTTTCAGAATTAATAATTTTGCCTTTATTTACATACTAAGCTAAATATTTTTCTTTCTTAAAAGTTCTTACAATAGAAGAACCGCCAGCTGACGTGTCATAGCCGAAGAGCTGGGAAGAAGAGTAGGCCAAAACATTTGATTTGACTTTCATTTTGACAGACAACTCGAAGAGGAATATGCCTTCGATAAGCAATTAAGTACAATAGGCTGCGGCCACTCAAACGCAAAATATATTATTAATCAATATATTATCGTAACAGTCGTTAAAAAAATAAGTAATGTAATTTTTTTCTTCTCATATATATTTATCATCAACCATGATGCCAATAAGTATCAGTTAACGGTGTTCTCCTGTCTTCTTTATATCTGTTCTCAATTTTCAATGGATGACGCAGATGTGTCTCTGAAGAATCCTTTTGATCGGTGAAGATTTCTGTTCCAGGACAGGAGGATATATTGTCAGTAAAGTTAGCGAAGAGAAGAGGAACTAGGAATGCTTTCGTCGAAGGACCCAACACCAATGTCTGTTGTGGAGAGAATAAAGAATAAATTGTAGACATTATGTCCTGGGAATGAATTCATTTTAATTAAGTATGATACAGAAAAATTGAATTATGGAAAGAATACGTTTGAAAAGAAATTTAATTATGAATTTTGTGGGGAACAAGCAAAAAGCTAATTGACGTTATAGAAATGTTTTGTTTAATTTTGGAATGAGGATTAATAAAAACAAAGGAATTACTTGACGATAGATTACTCAAAAAAATAAGTAATGTAGACTGCTTTTAGACACTGTTACATACCAGGGCATAGAATGAGATGAACATTTTGTAAGTTTCAAAGACTCATAACTGGATAATTTTCGAGCTCCAGTTTTTGTTAGGTGTGTTTGTTGGTTAATTGACATTCAAAAAGATGACGGTAGTAGGGTAGTGGAGTATGATTCATTAAGTTTATATATATCAAATCAAATCTCAGACTGAAATAGGAGGAATATGTTTAACTGTAGCAGACATTTTTTTTTTTTTTTTATCATACAAGACAACCTATCAAGAACTCAAAGCACCATCTTTTGAAAGTGGATTTGTCTGGGAGATTTAAAAAGTTTAAATTACAACAAAAATTTCCAAAANAAAAAAAAAAAAAAAAAAAAAAAAAAAAAAAAAAAAAAAAAAAAAAAAAAAAAAAACAACATTTCACTTGTTCACCCCTTAAAAAAATATTAGCCTTAATATTGATCCATTTTTATCACTTTAATTCTATTTAGTTTTGGATAACTTTAGGTCAATGGGATATGAATTATTTGCATTAATAATACAGCTGTTGGAATAAAATATCTAATTTACTTTCAAGTTGTTTTAATACTAATAATTACATAAATGTATTTGCACTTATTCATATTAATAATGTCTGTGAGTATTGATAACTACTGATAAGAGGTATTATTGTCATAACCTCTTCCCCAGGGAGAGGGGAGGAGTGTATAGGGGTGTTATCGCTGGAGGGATTTCTCGAGAGAGGCTGCGAGATGTGGTGGGGGGAGTGAGGCCGCGCCGAAGTAGGTGAGGTAGAGAAAGTGGGCCAAGCCTCCCACACGGCACCTGCGATCAAGGGCGCTGCTCTCGGCTGTCCAGTATGTCACGAGGGGTCTGCGTGCCCGAGGCGAATTTCCTGTCCGTGGGCATTCCTGTCTGGTGTTGCAACGCTCCTTCGGCCACTCCTCTGCAGTTCTTGCAGTATGTTGGCGGGAGTGAGTCAATGCTAATCCACTCCGCAGTAACTCTCCTATCCTCACTGATTCCCTCTAACGTTCTCTCTCCCCTACTCTTAGCTTATTCTATAGAGAGAGCTAGTGTACACTAACACCTCTAGCTATCTAACTCACTAACTCTCTGTGACTGTCTCTAGCTCACTGATTTCTATTGTTCTCTAACTATTTGTATCTCATTCTATAGAGGGAGCTAGTGTACACTAACATCTCTAGCTATCTAGCTCACTAACTCTCTGTGACTGTCTCTAGCTCACTGATTTCTATTGTTCTCTAACTATTTTTACGCCGTTCTATGGAAATAGCTGTAGTACACTAACATCTCTGGCTATCTAACTCACTACCTCTCTGTGACTGTCTTTAGCTGACTAATTTCTATTGTTCTCTAACTATCTGTAGCTCATTCTATAGAGAGAGCTAGTGTATACTAATATCTCATGCTATCAAGCTCGTTAAATCTACGAAACTTTCTCTAGCTCACTATTTTATATCGTTCTTTAACTATCTGTAGATCGTTCAAAAAAAGAGCTAAAGTACAGGAAAATCTCTAACTATCCAGCTCACTACAACATGTTAAAAAAAAAANTCTTAGTATATTAGTGCGTGACTTAATGTAATATATGATACCAGTCTTATTGTAAGGTTTGTTGAGTCAAGTTCCCTGTCCAAGAGACGGCCAAAGCCCCACCCCCCCAATCTCCGGTGGGTTTGTAAAACACTAATATAACACTGAAGGAGTAAAAAGTGATATTCCAGTATTTATATTTTACAAATTTTTTTTTGAAATCTCATTTAAGTAAATTAATTATTGAATTTGAATTAATGAATAGTATGATTGGACTGCTCATACTTTTAATAAATGGTTTTATTTTAAACAAAATGCAATTAATAAAGATCTATTTTTCAATTATTATTAAAAAAAGATCTTTGTTAATTGCATTCTATTTAAAATAAAACATTTTTCTAATTGATGTCAATATAAAAGTAAATGAATACATATTTAATTCATAAATACAGAAAAAAAAATAAATGAGGATCATTAAGCAGAACGAAAGGACATATTGACCGTACTCCAAGAACATTAAGGCATTAAGTCCCAGGAGGTCACAGGTCATCTTCCTTTTTGTCGTTGGGGAGGATTGGAGTCTGAAGACAGTGATTGGGCATATGGATTCGTGTGGAATGGGAGTTTACTGTGGAATAGAGTAGAGCAGGTGGAGAAGAAGTCACTAATTAAGTCCTTGGAGGTCACAGGCCATCTTCCTTTTAGTCGTTGGGGAGGATTGTAAGGGATCGCCATGAAGGGTAAAGGCGTAGGATATTACCATGCGGACGAGAAAAAGGATTGCCCACAGCTACTCCCGGAGTAATAGGAATGAAGGCAGGTTAAGGAGTGGCACGTTCCATTTTGTAAGTACCACTTAGTGTAGAGCTTAACACCTGTAGGACAAATCATGAATGACCCTTACATAAAGGGCAGACTACAAAAGCTCGCTGGAGAGAGGGACATGGCTGTCCTCCCAAAGAGATTCCAGAGTAAACAGATCACCAAAGTCGGCGCATACAACAAGACTCGAAGACTCCTAGCGCGTGGAGGCGCGACCTGTTTGCTCGGGAAGGTACAGAAGGGATTAGAAGTGTCAATAGCTTGTCAATGGGCGCCACCTCCACAAACACCTCCCCAAGTAAGGTTATCTCCGTTTTATTGTGTGTGTTTACATCTCTTGAGGTTCACCGCACTCACAGCCAACTCCGCGTCTCAGCCATTCCCTCTTCCTGCTGGCTCTGGTCAGCCATACTCCCCTTGCATAACAAATCTACAGTTTCACTTTTCTACATTTTAACAAAAATCTTTATTTATTACATTATTTTACTAAACATTTTGTTATTTTATGACGGATACAATAATTAAATAATATAAATAAATGTTCACGTAGGCTTCGACGGTCGTCAGATGTGTTTACCGTTTCTTCTTCCGGTTTGGACCGTGTCAAATTGTTGTTATTTGCCGAGCTTTCGCACATCATGTGTTTAATTAAATAATTATTTAAACTTAAAAGCTCGGCAAATAACAACAATTTGACACGGTCCAAACCGGAAGAAGAAACGGTAAACACATCTGACGACCGTCGAAGCCTACGTGAACATTTATTTATATTATTTAATTATTGTATCCGTCATAAAATAACAAAATGTTTAGTAAAATAATGTAATAAATAAAGATTTTTGTTAAAATGTAGAAAAGTGAAACTGTAGATTTGTTATGCAAGGGGAGTATGGCTGACCAGAGCCAGCAGGAAGAGGGAATGGCTGAGACGCGGAGTTGGCTGTGAGTGCGGTGAACCTCAAGAGATGTAAACACACACAATAAAACGGAGATAACCTTACTTGGGGAGGTGTTTGTGGAGGTGGCGTCCATTGACAAGCTATTGACACTTCTAATCCCTTCTGTACCTTCCCGAGCAAACAGGTCGCGCCTCCACGCGCTAGGAGTCTTCGAGTCTTGTTGTATGCGCCGACTTTGGTGATCTGTTTACTCTGGAATCTCTTTGGGAGGACAGCCATGTCCCTCTCTCCAGCGAGCTTTTGTAGTCTGCCCTTTATGTAAGGGTCATTCATGATTTGTCCTACAGGTGTTAAGCTCTACACTAAGTGGTACTTACAAAATGGAACGTGCCACTCCTTAACCTGCCTTCATTCCTATTACTCCGGGAGTAGCTGTGGGCAATCCTTTTTCTCGTCCGCATGGTAATATCCTACGCCTTTACCCTTCATGGCGATCCCTTACAATCCTCCCCAACGACTAAAAGGAAGATGGCCTGTGACCTCCAAGGACTTAATTAGTGACTTCTTCTCCACCTGCTCTACTCTATTCCACAGTAAACTCCCATTCCACACGAATCCATATGCCCAATCACTGTCTTCAGACTCCAATCCTCCCCAACGACAAAAAGGAAGATGACCTGTGACCTCCTGGGACTTAATGCCTTAATGTTCTTGGAGTACGGTCAATATGTCCTTTCGTTCTGCTTAATGATCCTCATTTATTTTTTTTTCTGTATTTATGAATTAAATATGTATTCATTTACTTTTATATTGACATCAATTAGAAAAATGTTTTATTTTAAATAGAATGCAATTAACAAAGATCTTTTTTTAATAATAATTGAAAAATAGATCTTTATTAATTGCATTTTGTTTAAAATAAAACCATTTATTAAAAGTATGAGCAGTCCAATCATACTATTCATTAATTCAAATTCAATAATTAATTTACTTAAATGAGATTTCAAAAAAAAATTTGTAAAATATAAATACTGGAATATCACTTTTTACTCCTTCAGTGTTATATTAGTGTTTTACAAACCCACCGGAGATTGGGGGGGTGGGGCTTTGGCCGTCTCTTGGACAGGGAACTTGACTCAACAAACCTTACAATAAGACTGGTATCATATATTACATTAAGTCACGCACTCATATACTAAGAACTGCTAAAAGAAAAATGGTGTAATGATATCATAGTATACTTAAGACTGAAGATTAAAAGTATTTACAGTAGAATAATACCATAATAATAAAAAATAAATATAAATA
>KZ807291.1:410615-421717 GCA_000696205.2 Oncopeltus fasciatus | reverse complement strand
TTTACAAATATTATACATTAAAATTAATATATTAACTATATTCTATTGTTTTTTTTAAATATGTTTAAATTGATCCTACTTTAAAATTCCCTCACCCGATTTGAGCCATTTAAAATTTCACCCAAGAGCGGTACTCGAAAATCGGATCATTTATTAAATCGAAAATTACACACGCGAAAAATCTTAATAATGCTGATACGAATTGATTAATGAAATACGTACTAAAACTAATTCGAAAAAATTTAGTAGACCTTTTTAATTATCAATATATATCATTCTTTCGCAAATAAAAATAAAAATTATTTGTTAATCAAGTTAGTATTTGGTTGGCTGTGGAGTATTACGTGTGAAAATTTAATCATGGTTTCAGCCAGGATAAGAAAAATAAAATACTTCAAAATTATTGGGTAATTTTATTATTGGCGACGTTTCAACTTAACTTGTAAATCTTCAGCAATCATCAGGGCTGAAATACAATAAACACTATTTCACTCCTAAAAATTAAAGATTGGAATAAACAAACAGAGATTTGATATGCTACAAGACAAAAAATGATATACAGAATAAAATCAAAATTTAACTATAAAACTATAAAAACTTTGTGTTTGTAAATTTGAATTGTCCATAAAGTTTAATTTACAATAAATTTTATGAAGAGAACTAGATTGTTCAGTTCTGCAGTCGGCGATTTAACCATCAAGCTCTCTCGGAGATCTCTCCAAATATCACTATCTTATACCAATATTTATATAAATTTGATTGATATTGACTTCCAAGATAAATCGAAACGTTGGCTTTAATAAAATAATTACCCAACAATTTTGGAGTATTTTATTTTTCTCATCCTGACCCTAACCCTGATAAGTTTCGTACGCTTAAATAGGTCATTTAGGAATAATTCATAATGGTAACAAGATGGAAGTTAAATTATAAATACATACATATATGTATGAACACATTCCTATGTATAGATTTTAAAACTTATCATAGCTAAATGAGAGAATATAGAAAAAACGCTTCGTAGACTGACTGTAAATAAATTATATAATTAAGAGGAACTGTTAAAGAGAGAATTATGTAATTTTATGATTAGCTATCTGTTACATACAGGAGATATCCATCTGTAAATTTCTTGTTTGAAAACATTAGCATCATGGTTGACCATTAGGATCATTGGTTGACCGTTATATTTTCACTTTGATATCAGCAAGTGTTTTTCCAGAGGTTATCAGGTGTGGAGAGTGCGTTATCAGCCCCAGGAAGGTGTCCGACAGCGGTTGGAGGCCGTAGATGAGAATGTCTTTCGAAGCCCTTTGATACGGCTTAAGAAGTATCTGTTTAGACTAAATTAGCCAAAGTCATTAAATATAGAGTTACTAACCTTATTATTATAACATTAATGAAGAATCAGGGTCGTCGACTATTGTCTTTTGCGTGGGCTTGTTGGAATTGTCAGGAGCTAGATAGTTATCTTCCAGTTGTTACATAAAGAAAGACTATAACATATGACATATGTAAAGAAATATATGTCCGTCAATCACAAGCTGCGTAATCATCAAGCAGATTTCCGTTAAAAAAATAAAATAAAATAAAGATGGACATAGGTAAGAGCAAATTGATAATGGGCTTCTACGATCTGGAAGATTATCCAGAAGAGTGGTAATCGGTCCCATCCCAGGTAACCTAGGACGGTTTTTATGTAGGTTTTTTTCTTTACCCCCAACCCCCAAAGAAATATTAGAAAAACCTTCCTCCCATTCAACTTCTTAGGGTGGTATAGGAAAGGGATGTTCTGAAAGTCCCAGGGGACTCGAACCAAGGCAAGACAAGACCCAGTGGGAATCCATCGACTAAGCCAGCGAGCGGCCCTCTCTAATCGTTTGCTCGTTTATATGAACGGTCCCCTGTAGACTGACGGATTCTCTAGCTTCCTTTGTATGAGAGGGGGGGGGGGATTAATTATTTATGAAATGGCTGTATATAACTGCTGCAACCTAAAAGGCACAACAATTAATTTTAAGAAATAATTAATTAAAATTAATTTTTGTTTATTAAAAAAATAATAACTAATAAAATTTAATTGAAATTCACATAGTTCTTTCTATATCACAGAAGATATACAAATTATTTAAATTTTTTTGAAGATGCACTCCATGAACTGTTATAAAAATAGGGAACATACTAAGAAACATACATGGAAAGAAAGTCCAAAAACACGTCCAGCTTCTGTTAGTAAATACCAAATAAGATTTCCTTATTGTTTAATGGAGTTTTTCTTTTTTTTTACCGTTGATATTATTATTAGATGTTTTATGTTGGGGTTCGGTCAAGTAGATCCAAAAAATGCAATTTAAAAAATGAGTATTTTTTAAAATTATCTACCAACGTTTCGGCTTAAATTGTAAGCCATCTTCAGGTCAATCATGAAGACGAGAGGGGACGTCGTGTCACCAGGATCCCATTTTCATGACTGAGTCATGTCACCTCTCGCCTTAAAAAAAAAAAAAAAAAACATCAGGTAGTACAGGTCGAAAGGGAAAATACATGTTCGGGACGTATTTATTCAGGCCACCTGATTATCTTTATTAATTGTTTCTCAAAATTAAAGCTACACACACACACACACACACACACACATATATATATATATACAGTATAATATCCGCTAGAGTGATAAGGAAAAACAATATGGAGTGAAAGTTTGAGACGGAAGTTGATAACATTGTTATGTTGAAAATAGGTTCGTAGACGTCAAGTTACCACTGGGGAACAGATTCTTTAAGCTAAGGTGTGTGGTGATGGTCCTCTTTGGAACCAAGGATTCTCTGTGGGGTTATGGGTGAATAAATTCGAAATTCGCCTACACACTACCATGACGAGACTTTTGTTTAATTTTAAGATATATATATAACACGGAGGAGCTGTGCGAACTCTGCAGATTTCCCATGTTTCATTAAGAATTGACATAAATGATATTAGAGGAAGGAATGTAATTTACTAGAGAGAGAGAGCAAAATAGGAACCACAAAACCTCTCTCTTCGCTGGCAGGGAAGGAAGAGTGGGGGGAAGAATTCATCCATCATAGTTATATTCCTAAACATAAGCGTTCAGAGTAAAAATTTTGTAGATTATAAATCTTAGATCATTACATTTTAAACAATTTGCTTTATAACTTTTTTTTTTATCGATAGCATTATATAAAGCGTTTACGATTTAAAATCTTAATGACTATCTTAACCCACTCCCAACCTGGTGGATATTATCGTGTAACAGGTTAAAATCTGGAAGCAGAAGTCCGCTGCCACCAGGGTAAATAGGAGAAGGCTAATTTCCAATCCTCTTTATAGAATAATAAGGTTTAAAATAAGTCAAAAGACTTGTAATTTGATTATTATTCTATAATTTAAATGTAATTGGACAAGTTACAATACAATAGGTGTGTTGAGTGCTAGCCTTTACACCGAATAAGAGTAGTTGAACAACAAGTTAGAGTTAGAAAGATATAGAATACTTACAATTAGTTCTGTGCGGTTGTCGTGATCAGCTAAGAAGCCCGAAGAGGGACTGACTGACATTACTGGAGATCATACAGGACCATCCCTTATAGGACAGAATACTGATGTAAGGGGTTTCCCTGAAGGGGAAGGGAGACAACTCATCATTGGGAAAGTAAATAGGAAAGTGTCCTTTGGCTATCCTGAAATGAGGACAAAGGGCTCTCCAAGACAAAGGGACACTTCAATTGGAAGTTGATAATTTAGGCTGTTTTATATCTTGCAGTAAACAGCTCTTGTTAAAAGGGTCTTATTCACCAAAAGGACATTATATTAGTAATAACAATGAGCTATTACGGCAGTGTCAATGTTCAAATTTTATAGAAGATAAATTGTAGAAAATGTGATTCTTCACCGATTATGTCCTACTTAATCACCTTCGTTTTCTTAACTAAAATAAACAAAGATATCCACATTATAAGCTTTACTCTTCACCTAAACCAAAGTCAACCTCACTTTATTTAGCTAAATATATTTATTCATTCAGCAGTTTGCAATAGAAAGCTTATAATACAGAATTTGGTTTCTATATTTTTAAAATAAGAAGGTCCTCTCAACACTCGAAATTATAATTTTAAATATTTTCCTTAGTATGATTTTTTTTAAATTGCTATAGAATGTAAATGTTATAAAACTGCATTTTACATAGTACACATTGGGTAACGTTAATAATGACGAAGATTATCAAATTTTAAATGCCGGTTTTTCAATGAAACCCCTACTCTCCTAGGACTAATTTGAGCCATAATAAGCAATATAATAGTAGATTTAGTTTCGTTATTTTAAAAATTGCGGACGGTAGAGAGCGCGCATACAATTATATTATATATTCATATATTTTTCCACTAGGCTTAACCGTGTCGAAAAGATAGTTTTTATGATCAGTTCGGGCCCCGGATAATTATGGTTTTTTTATTTTTAGTGTTAGCTTCCTTCTTAACCACTTACTCTCATGGAGGGAGGGGCTACCTACAGGTTTCCACCCCATTCTAAACGACCATATCTCAGGACAAGCCTTTACTGATTGCCCTGGGCGGGATTCGAACCCGCATCACCAGGATTGCGAGACCCGATCTGGCCCTATGAGCTACCCCGGCTCCCCTTGCATTAAAGTTTATATTTGTACCTCGGAGGGATACAACACTATGTCCATTTTTGTCAAAAATGACATTATTACACAGTTAAAATCAGCTTTTCTTATATTTGTTAGAGGTATAGAACACTATGTCCTGGACCGGTTATTAATGGATATAGCGTATTTTAAAACAACACCAAGTCCACTGTCACTTAGAGGGATAGAACACCATGTGGACTTGGTGTTTTATCCTTCTAAAGTTTATGAATTACTACTGGACATAGTGTTGTATACCTCTATGCAGCCTGGTGGATTGTTAGTGAACTAAGTGTGCATTTGCCATTTCTGATGAGTTTATAGTGTTGAGTCATAACATATTTGTTCTTTTTTACTATTAGTCAGAATAATGAACCATAATTCCCGTGGAAGAAAGATTCTTGAACTACTGAAAAGTTCTGAAAATTGTACTACTACAGGTAAGCTACTGTTTTGCTTTTTATTTTTAATGTAATAAACATAACCTCAAATAGTTAATGTAATGTTTTGTTATGAACCTAAACTGCAATATAGTCTATACATCTTTTGCAACCAATATTGTAAGTCTTGTTTTAATATTGCATAATTAAATCATTCTTAAAAATATTATTGTAAGGCTTGTTTTATTTCAGAATCAATTCATACAAACAGCAAAGATGTTGAAAATGAAGAGGATATTGGAGATGACTTGAGTTTCGAAGAAGATGATGATGACTCTGATAGGGACAAAAATTATGAACCTCCAAGTTCTGCAACGGATTCCTCTGATGATTTGCCTGGATGTAAGGAAACAGAAAACGAGGTTAGTAGAAATAAAACTACTGCTAAAACAAACTCAAATGGACATGAGCTACAACGTTTACTTGAGGAAGACTTAAATTTAAGCAGTGATAGTGACAATATTGCAGAAAACCAAGAAGGCCTAGCTTTGCAAGGAACAGTATGTGTAAAAAGGAAAGTAAAAAATAAATCTATGTCTACTTAGAAGGGTAAAAAACGTATTAATAATACCAGTGAATGGGCATGTAATGTTCAGAAACGTAAATTTTCTGGGGGTGAAGAATATATAAGTAAAAAGGGTAAAGTTGTCCCTGCCAGGATTATGAAACCTCCGTGCTCTTGTCGAATGAAATGTTTTGAAGAACTATTAGAAAGTAACAGACAGGACATCTTTAAATCATACTGGAGTCAGGACAAGGGGTTAGACACAAAACGACAATTTATTTTTTCATGTGTGGAGATGTATCCAACGTCTCGTTCAAGAAAAAGGGATAATGGCTCGAATAAATCAAAACAAAACACTCTTAATTATAATTTTACAGTAAACGGTCAAATAATTAAGATATGCAAACTTATGTTTTTGAACACATTGTCAATTTCAAACACAGTAGTTGTAAATATTTTAAAAAATATTGAACCAGGTGGAATTGTGAAAATTGATCAAAGGGGTAAGCAAACACCTGTAAACAAAACACATGATGACACTATTGAGAGTGTAATACGCCACATTTCTTCTTTCCCACATTATTGCAGCCATTACACTAGGGAAAAGAGTGATAGGAAATATTTGGGTACGGAACTTAACGTAGAGAAAATGTATGAACTGTACATAGAGAACTGTACTCAAACAAATCTTGACCCTTCGTTAAGAGCTAAAAAGTGGCTGTACTACGACGTATTTAAAAAACAGTTTAAATTATCGTTTAAACCACCAGAAAGAGGAAAAAAATGAACAATATGTCTATTTTAACACCCTGGGACTGGCAGCAGTTAGTTCGGCAAACCTCCAGAAAGTATACTGTCCATAATATGGAACTTGAAGATTTTAGTTCTTTGTATGATACGAAAAAGTCTCAAAATCCATCTTTTGTTAATAGAAAATAAGACATAAACAAAGAACAAGTTCTGTTGTCTAACTGTGTTCAACTTGAGGTGAAACAGCAACACATAGGAACTCTGTTTTTAAAATGTCATTTCAATGATGAAAACCAAGAGATTGACCTTGTTAGGTTTCGAAGACGATGCCTTACTTTGCCAACAGATTTGCAGCTAGCATCGCAAGTTCCAAGACCTATATCACAAAAGAAATATAACGATCTATTAGCATTACTGCCATATGTTCCTACAGTCTGCCATGATTACAAAAACTTAAAGCATACGAGTAATAAGACTAGTGACTATCCCGAAGAAGATTCACCTGAGGATGACTGAGTGGTTATTACCTAAAAACATTTTTGTTTTACATAGTTACATTATTTGTATTTGGAACTGTTAATTTAAAGATTAAATAAAACTTTTTAGGTAAATAATATTGTGTTCATTATTGAATACCACACGCTAAGGGCCGGTTGCAGAAACAAGGTTTGTTAAATCTCTAATCAGCTTAACAGCTATCAAATTCAAAATACGGTATACCGATTGGAAGAAATTTGGGTGATTATCAAATATTGACCAATCAAGAAGCTGAATTTTGAATTTGATGATAGTTAACTTTGATTAGCCTCTGTGCAACCGGCCCTAAGTCTTACAATGTTATAAACTTTCTCAGAGGGATACAACACTATGTCCATTAAAATGGCAAAAAAATTACATAAAAATAACATTCTGAAATTAAAACATATAAATGATGTAAATAACAATAAATAGAGTGTTCTGATAAAATATCATTACAAAATCTCAATAAATAGTAAATAAAACATAGATTTTAGGTGACAAAAAGTTTAATATTGCTCTCCTGTAAAATTAGAAAAATGGACATAGTGTTCTATCCCTCCGAGGTACAGATGTATTACAACATTTATTTTCTGGAACATTATTATGTAAGGCAGATATCCAACAATTAATTAGAAGAGTTGAGTATGCACCAACAAATATTATCCCGCTCGGATAGAGCCAGCCTTAATGAGCTTATTTTCATTCTCTTTTCTCTTTCTATTTGTGAGATCACAACAGTCATTTACCCTTATACAAATCGATCTTTCTTGAAGAATGGCAAATCTTCTTAATTCACGCAGCTCCTATAAGTTTCCTGTATTTACCAAAGAGGTAGGCTCGGAGAGGACCTAGCCACACATGCTATACTCTACGCCACATGATTTGTCTATGACAAGTCACTTTTCGACAGGCCGTCAATCATAACAACTGACTATTTACGCCTACCCCAACACACAGGTAATAAGAGGCGCCATCAGGGAGCTTAAACAGACGAGCGGCGACAGTCATTTGTAAGCTCGCCTCGGGTGGGGGGGAGCACACCATTTAAGTGTAGATCAGCTGATTGTCTGGCGAGGCACGTAGCTGGAGGGTCCCCTGGGGCACGAGTCTTGGCCAGCAGATCGGCCACTTATCGGCTGCAAGTGGTGATAACTCTTCAATGAGACAGCTACCTGCCCACAGTTTGCGAAGAGTCACGCAGGCACCGTATTACGGTGCAGTAGCAGTAGGTCTCCACCACTTAGCACCCTTTAGTTTATTAACCCCTTTAGACATTTTAATTTCACTTAAATTCAAATATTAACATATTTTTTTATGAAAATCTCAAACCTGACAAATATATGGCCTTGAATTCGAATTTTCAAGTTTGAGCTCTCCTTAGAAATTCCCCTCCCCAGCTTTTTTTTTTTTAAATGACGTGTCATCCTTCGGTCATAGCCGCCAGAGAGATATTATTAGAAGCGGGAAGATATATTTTCAAGAAGAAGAATTTCTTAACAATAAAAGAATTGCTAATGCGAATAGGATGAATATAGTAATTTCTTTGTGCTTGGAAACTATGAAATTTATTAGAAAAAAAACATTGAGAGAGAATGGAAAAGAAGCATACTGAAAATGTATCTAGATAAGATTTAATTGCCCGCCCTCTTTCAGAAAGTTCATTACAGAGTCGATGACTTTATCGTCATCCAATAGAATTTCGTCTAGAGTCCCATTTAAGTTATATTTTAAATATAATATAACAGCTTTGCCAGTCTTAATCATCCCATTTCCCAATAAAACAGATTAACAAATAAAATCCGTCACTCAAATTAAAATTAACTTTAAATATGAACTTAAAAGCAAAAAATAAAAGGGCCGATATCCCATGGCTGACATCCAGGATGGCATTGTTACGGCGGCACTCACTCATCCTAGTTAAATTTTTAAATAAAATCCTATTTTTTTTGTGTGTGTGTTTCTTCGTAAACGAAAAAAAATGCTGCAGAACATAATTTATATAAAACTGAATTTTTCATCCATTCAGATCTGTAACTTTTTTCATAGAACTAATATTAATCATGGCATTGACGATTATTAAATTTCGTCTCCCTGTAACCTCTCCTCCTTTCCATCATTCTATTTCAACAAAAACAAAAATCATTAATAATTTATAAAATAAAACCCAAGCGTCGATTTATTTATTTATTTTATAAATAGGGGTTGGGGAGGAGGTCAACCTATACAATTTAAATAACATCCTTAAAAAACATCTTTTGTTATTTGGTAGATTGAATCGGAGAAAAAGTAAGAAAAAAATCTGTCACGAGAACAAACTTAATAGTCACATACCTCTGTAATTCGCTAAAAATTTTGATATTTTCTTTTTATTTTATAACTTCTCCTTCTGGTCTTCTGGTTTCCAGCGGAAATTACTAATCCCCAAGTACTGATTATATTGTAATCCTGAAACAAGTGCCACACTAACAGATAGCTCGCAAAAAATCTGGAAATATCATCCTACCAAAAAATGGCGATACAAAAGAAAGTAGGTCCGGAGTACCTTAATCCCTAGACTCCACGAAAGTTGGAGTGCCGTGCTATTCTTAAGGAATGTTAAAACGGGAGACATTAGTTCTGTCCGAAGTGGTATTAATTTCCACGACAGTCACTGATAACAGTCTTATCAGTCAGTCACCGGTATTGCGGGTCTGGCCTAGTCCGGGGCACACGGGGTGGCGACCCCCGGCAACACAATACCCATCGTCACTGACCCTCAAGGACCTCCATCCCCTACGCGAAGTAGGGCTGCAGATGAAAGCCCCAGGGAGAGAGGGGGGTGTCTGAGGCGACATTACACGTAAGGAGGTCACGGGGGGGAGGTCAGAGAACTGGGCTATCCGCAGCTTGCCTGGCACACATTTCCTTCCCTCTGCAACACCACTTCATCAGGTGCCTTTCGCATCGCATATATACCCCCCCTCCCCCGCTCACGAAGTTATTCGTACCAAAATTATTATTCAAAATGAAATAGCTTTTTTTAAATAATGATATTAGTTGTGGTATGTAATCCCACTTTAAATTTTATACAAAAAATGCAAAGGGAGCCAGAAAAAAATCGTACTACCTCCAGAAAGCAGGAGATCACAAAATGATCACTATGATGACAAAATGATCGTACTAAATCCGCGAATGATCACAGCGACACAATTACAATTTATTTTAAATTACCTTAATAAAGTATAACATTATAATTTATTCTATATTCAGAAATCTACGAATTTTTAGATAAATAGCATATAAACATGGGAATGAACATATATAACCTGTACTTTCACTAGAGAAACAATAGAAACTTCAGTGAAATTCTTTTGAAAAACCGCTAGTTTTTTGTTGTTTTTTCAATTAATTTTTGAATAACACTTTTTTACCGGTGCAATTCGTTCTCTATTTATTTTTTCTTTGGTAACTCCCTGAAGGAAATAGAACTATTCGTGTTGGTACTGACTTGGCCTGTCATTCTTATGAGAAGTCAAATATATGGTCCCAAAAGTTCTATTTACGTATTAATTATATTTGTCTATATACAATTAGCGTCCGAAAAAAAAATAGAGTTTATTTATTAAAATATTTATAAACCACTGGATTATCCGATTATATATGAAATTTTAGATAGGAAAGCGGATTTTAGAGAGATATAAAATTGAAAAATCAGTTCTTCTTATTCATTATCAGCTCTAAGAAATGATTTTAAAAAAAAAGTCTGTCACTCAGGAGTTTCTAAGCATATTTCCCATATTTCATTAACATTAATTAGAGTAAATCACAATGTTTTTCTTACAAGCCGAAAAGGATAATGAGCTTGAAAGGTTCGACCACTTTGCTAAGTCAGCTGGGAGTTGGTGGAAGCGCTCAGACATCACAATTACAATTTCTAAATCTCAAAATGATTTATTTAAAAAAAAGTTATGGACAATAATGGTTAAAAAATTACATCTTACACTTGGTGTATTTGGCGTAGCGCTAATAACAACTAATATTTTAAATATGGTCTACATCTAAATACTTCCCTTACTCCCCGTCATTTGATTACTACAAAAAATAAATGCTTTCAACTGTTTGCGAAAATATCCAAATTTAGTTTCAGTATTTTAAAAATATGAGGGACCGCACAACACTTCTTATAGTTCTAATCTTACACAATTCATCCCTACATTCTTAACTATCCATACAAACCCAGTTG
>KZ807291.1:243181-282504 GCA_000696205.2 Oncopeltus fasciatus | reverse complement strand
ATATATATAAATAACTTCTGAAAACATGAGAATATAATTCAAACATTAAAAGGCTGAATCAAGGTCCTCTCCGTCTTGTCCACCTTCTCGGGCACTGACTCATGTTCAACCTACCAAAAAAAAAATAAATAAATAAATAAATAAAGAGATACTTAAACAAGACAAAGTCGAACAATATCAGTTCCTGCTTGAGGTTGAGGTGTGTACTCTCGTTGCCCTGGACATATCGTCAGACGATAAGAAGAAGAGAAAGCCCAGAGGGGAGATGTGTTTGTCCGATAGAGGCGCATCAGATGCAATCAGACGACGGTCTGAGTCAGAGAGAGAAGTGCAGCGTCATCGGACTCGAGACGTGCAGTCAACCGAATTGCAGTGCATACTTCTCTGTCGGATGATGACGTCAACAGAGAGCAATTTAGTGCACTTGTTCAGTCGGCCCATATCTCATCAAGTTAAATCACTTTCAGGAATAATGACATTTGTGACACACTATTTCTAGCTGTATAATTTCAAAAATGAACAGATAGCATACATAACATAATATAATATGTACGAAACAAATTGTTTACTCTCCTCCGCTTCAAGGATTTAAAAAACCTTACATAATAAATATGTAGCAACAATCCATCAAACAATATAATAAAATCTTAATAATTTCTAGAGCAAGGGAACAGAATAAAAATCATAGTGTCCTAGCAAGAACCTGTCCTGGCTGGGACAGTTAGATTTTTTATTCAGTTCCCTTGCACTAAAAATTGTTAAAATTTACGTGGGATTAAATACCACAAAACATTTTTTTAAATAAAAATATTATAAAATAATCAGTTAAGATAGTCTTACTAATAACACACAATATATATACGCCGTGGGTTTTTAGAATGGGATGTTAATATGTAGATAGCCCCTCTAGTAATAAATAAAAAAAATACGGGTTATAGATGATTAATGTTACTATTGCGATATAACTAGAACTTCTTTCAGCGGGGGTGAATCAACAATTATTATTTGGCTTCCTGTTAGAAAATATTACAAGAGAAAACTTCAATTATATTGTTCACAACTATTATTTTAATAATTTAAGACACATTTTTTTTTTTTTACAAAGGTCTTCTATGTCATAATAGTTAAGTTAATTTTAACCTAAATATGGGTAAGAAAATGCAGTAGAACCACCATGGTTAGGCTTTATAGATAAATAAAAGCCACCACGGGTGTTTACAATAGACTGGTGACCTACATACAATCATTCTTACAGAGCGATAGGTGAGAAAATATAATTTTCCTAGCGGTGGCAATAGGGTGAAAGTTCATTAAGATGGCCTTCCTAATCTCAACCCCTTATTTAAATCTCCTTAACCAGTTCCATACCTCCTGATGAGGTGGCATTGATTGCATAGAACTGGTTGAGAAGAAGACGCATGGTTTTATTGACCTTGTCCTAATAGTATATCTTTAAATATGTCTTACTAAATGAATGTAATATATTTTAAATATTTATTATTTTATGACTAAGAGATTAAATGGACCTCATACCTGTTATTGTAATTTTTATTAAAGAACTGATATTTTGTTTGTATTTTTACATTACACGCGCCTGCGCACACTCAAATATAAAGTATATTTTAAATATTACATAAGTACATAAGATGTTTTATATTGTATAATCTGCAGTTCACGATCTTTTAGGATTCTCTTCTTCTTTTTTGATGAGCTTCACTGTCTATGGGAGGACAGTACTCTTGTTGTTTAAGTATGATTGATATGATTCCTCCATGCAAATGTCAGAGATGCTATGGGATTATATTGAGTTGGTTGTTGATGATGACGCAGTCAAAGTTATATCCAAGACAAATAAATAACGCTCACTCAGACTTCAATCTCTTCCACTTCCATGCCTTTTTTTATTTATTTATTTATTTTTAATATTTTCAAATATTAAATATAAACCCTAACTGACGTATTTATGTGTAAAAAATATGTTCATAACTTCCTTTAGTTTTGGAAGAAAAAAAATTATTAATGATAATTTAATAATAAGTATTTCGGTACTAGCCTGTTTTGCCGGCGGGTTGACATTAGCGCTCAAGTGTCACTTACTTCAACTATTTCGAACACATCAGGTTATGATGCCTACCCAATGAATATCAAATAGGCATTGCCTTTAACTTTGATACAAAATATTTTTAGGAAAAGAAATAAATGAATCATGGGAAGAAAATAGAAACATTTATGTCAAACAATATTCATTAAAAAATAAAAATGAGATTAGTTAAAAAAATGACACCAGAGCACAAGTGTTAACCGACGTAAACAGACAAAAAACATAATTTTTTTCTTAATTTTTCATACAATTCATTGTCTTAATCATAGCTGAAAGTAATAATTAGTCTATTTTTGAAAATTCTTTCATGTTAAAATTCTGGAATTTCATTTATGTAAAATATATTCCTGTAAGCATACTTCAATAAATATCGATCTTAAGGAAATATATTCATATAACCTTATTAGAATATTGACATAATTCCCTAATCCATGAAATTTCCATTTTATCCTTGGTGTTTTATACCATCTTGATATTCTACTTCTTTTGAAACCTGACCATATCCATTCAAAATCAGGAGCAACATTTAATCAAAATTGTTATAGGTATTTTTATGGCAGAGAAGGTTTTCTCATTCCAGTGAGAATCAATTTTCACTTATATTTTGATCGAATAAATTAAAATAAATAAATAATATGAACTTACGGAATAAATAAATATAAATTGCCACACACAAAACATGATTTCCTCAGGAATTTTAAAATTTTTTCAATAAACTGAACATTGAAAGATATTTTTGTATAAAAATTCATAATGCCATCTTAAAACCCATTGAGTACAAATGAAATGTATAAATTTAAATTATCTAAGGTTATTTCTGATCATTCACTAATTGAGCTAGATCTTTGATTTTTTATTTATTTAATTTATTTTTTAATACCTAATAATTTTTTTTCACATTACATTTACTCTATTAGATATAGTTCTTATAATTTCAATTTAAAAATAAAATAAAAAATTTATTAGGTCCGCACTAATAAAGCTCTCATCCCGTCAATCAAAATAAAAAAACAACTACATTTTCTCTAATTTCATAAAAATGTACATATACATGGATTTTTATTCATATTGTACTTTTAAAATAAGTGGTTTTATTTGTCATGTTTTTTTTTTACTGTAAATATTAACCAGAACATTACTTGATACAAAACATGTAGAAATAAATTAATAATAATGTTTATAAATTTGAAAATATCTATACGTCTATATAGTATAACAGAAAAAGAGAATTATACGAAAACTCAAAATTTTTATTAAAAAAAATTGTGTTTAGAAAATCAATTCACTCATAGGCGGAAAAAATTGACTATTTTTTTCCCCCAGTTATTAGTATTATTATTTATTTAAAGAGACTTATATGCTTCTTAATTCAAGAATTTAGAAGTAGCCTAAGCTAAAATTTTCAAACTCAATATTTATGTATCATTAAGGGGTGGGTTTATTTCAAAAGTCAATGTAATGCACCGATTTTACTGATAAAAAATTAGCGGTGGTTTTAGAAACATCTCGTTGGACCCTTCATCATCATCAAGGTGATATTTTTAGTGATAATAAATCCTTTAAAAGCTTAGTATTTTTATGTACATTTTTCTATACCCTAATTGTTATCACTGATAATTTTTTTTAAAAATGATAGTAAGTGGTGTTTTACGTGCAAAAGACAAATTTCCGTCAAATTCGTATTGTATTTATAGAGGAAACATCGCTATTTTAATTGATTCTGAAAGAGTCACTTAGCAAGTTTGCATAAATCTATTCTAGAAAAAGTTAGTTTAACTTAAGTTGTCTTAACGGTGATTTATGGAACGCGCCTCCCACTAAATACTGTTTACACTCGCCAATTTACCAGCTGATTACAGAAGAGGTCGGCGCTGAAGGGTCCTGGTATTTCATCAGAGAGCGGTGATAGCGCTAACCGTCAGCGCTTCATATGGGAGGGGTATATGTGGAGGGGGTGGGGGGGGGAGGTGGACACCCTTAGAAATTGAAAGGGCATTCACCGTTTTGGGTTTAATATACACGGGCAAACCCGCACGTATCCAGCCAGAGAGAGAGAGAGAGTGTGTCGTGCAGGGGGTGGTAGCGAGAAGGATGATTGCTCGTGTGGCCGGGGCGCTGGAATTCCAGACAAAGCCCTCCCCCCCCTCTCTCTACACTATCCGCACACACGGTGTCGATGGCTGGCTGGAAGACGGACGGACGGACGTGTCCTGAATGGGATAGCGGGATGATGTTCTCTCTCTCTCTCTCGCTCCAGGGAGATTTAACTATTCATATCCCCTCCACAGTGGGGCCGATGTGGGCGGATGTATCAGCAAGGTATATGATGGGGCTTTCAGGGGTCCTTGAGCTGGGGGAAATTCGGGGCGTCGTAAAACGTGCCATGTTTTGGGAAGCTCAACCCGAACCCCGCAACACCATCCCTAACCATATAATTTACTCCCTCAGTAAAGTAAACATTAAAATAATTCAATTAGATAATAATTTCAACATAATTCGCCCATAAAGTCATTTTCTACCAGTATGTATTAATTATATATTTAATCATTATGCAAATATATACTACAAGACTCATTTTTACTCAGAACTAAAAAAAAAAAAAAAAATCAAAATAATTCTGTTAAACTTAGAAAGACTGATTTTTTAATTACCATATTTAATGCGTTGCTAAGTGATCCCGAAAACGCTAAAAATATTAATGTTCTTTTATAGTTGGAGAACATTAATATTTTAAGTAGTATTTGTCCATAAGAACCGAATAGATGTAACTGTTATTTCCTTTCGAGGGTTATTATTTACGAAAATGTATCAAAGTGAAAGCGATTATACACGAGCAACATAACCTTTTAAATAAAGAAAAAACATTATTCAAACATGTGTTACTATATATGCCTTAGATTTGTATAGGTTAAATTAAATTTGATATGTATATCCATTAATTTACAGAGTACCTAAATTATATAGAAACGAGGAAAAAATTTAACGTAAATGGGACTCTAGACGAAATTCTATTGTATGAAGATAAAGTCATCGACTCTGTAATGAACTTTCTGAAAGAGGGCAGGCTATTAAATCTTATCTAGATGCATTTTCAGTATGCTTCTTCCTACCGATCCTATATGATCAGGATCTACCAATCCTGTATGTATGACCTTCAGAAACTTTCAAAAAGTCATGTCATGGTACCAAAATATTTTTTTTTTTTTTAAATTGGCCTAGTAAATAAGACAACCTAGTAAAACTACCAAAAATTTAAAATATAAAATATGTGTTGAAAATAAAATAAAAGTGCTGATAACAATTAAAAATAATACCTCCAATAATAACAAAATAAAAGTTTTTCAATAAAATTAAATAAATTATACACAAAAAATGTTCAACATCGATAAATATTGAACGAGGCTAATCGAACGATACTTGAACTGAACGCGCGATCTTGATCGCTTTCGAAATGTTCTGTGCTGTAACAGTTTGATTTCTGCTAAGAAGGAAGGTTATCCAGAAAATTAACTCGAGACCACTTACGCAGTTATACGATTGCGGCCCCATTGTACATGTATACTTCGGAAATTGACTACCTCCGCCTCGAGGAGGAGATCGGGCGGGGAGAAGGCTGTCAGAAGTTCCCGGCCCAGTTTCGCCTAATGGGCCAAGTTTTCGGGGGGAGGCATATCGAGAGTTGATCGTCTGAGTGGGGTGGCCCAGGGCTAGGAGGTGCGACGGACAAGCCATCCTTCGCCCGTCACTTGCCGGATGGCTACAGCTGCTGCAACCAATAGGATCCGAAGGAGTCGGCTCCTGCAGGCTGTGTAAGCCTCGACTAAAGCGTCATGTTCTTGTATTCCTGGCAACAGGGCAACTCAACAAACAATATATCCTCTCAAGAGTCCAAAAACACAGGACAAATAGAGTAGATTGGCAGAAGGGATCGAACACCGAACAGTCGACAAGGAGGAGTTCGACAAGACCGTAGAGCAAGGCTGTGGGGAAGAAGATAATATTCTCAGTCCACAAAATTCTTCATTCACTTGGAGCTTTCGGACAAATCAACAGTCCATGTTCATCTTCAGCGGCTTTTTCAGTCAATTTATTCATTTTAAATGGGGAAATCATAAATAAGTTACCTTTAAATTTTATCCTAAAACGCATAAACTTCATAATACTATTAGAAGTACTATTTTTATATAAATACTTACATATTATAATACTATTATATATATATATATATATATATATATATATGATATAATAATAATAATATTTTATGATGTAAAACTTTTATTATTGTGATTAGGGTTCGTATAAGAATTATGACAATATCAATAGCCGTTTATATTTTTTATTTATATCAATTAACAAGTAGAGCACGAATACGGAAACAGTCAGGCACGTCTTATAGAATAAAAACGCTTCTATAAATAAGATTTTTACTGTTAGTCATGACAAACTAAATTCTTCAGCTGCAGTAGATTTTTTTTTTGGATTGGGGACTTTAAACTCAAAAAATTTCGTTTTAATCCTTTTTAAGATTTTAGTCGCAACATTATTCACACACAAACACACTGATCAATGAACTAGAAAGTTTTTTGTCGATAGCTACATTTTATTTACTTTGGGAGGGACAAGATAATAAATAAAAAAACCTGTTTTTCCGAAAAGAAAAAAGATTTTAAGTTGTCTAATTAAATCTAATAATACAGTACGTCAGCACAAGTACCACAACACTTCAGCCAATTAGCAAATTTATATATAAAAAAAACGAGAAATAATCACAAAGCAAAGGAGATTTCTCAAAAACTTTAGTAAAAATGATCATTCGTTTGAGGGAAATCTAATTGAAATTCTAATTTTCAATTTTATTCTTAATATTTTTAAAATGTTTATAGTAATTTATGTAATCTGAAACAAAAGAGAGCGTTAACAAGATGAAAACTAAAGCGTACTTGCTTTGCCACCAGCTAAAACATTCAAACCTCATAAATAATAATTGGTTTTATGTGAAATGTAATTTGAAAATAACTTCTTAATCAACAGAACTCCTGATGCAGCTGACTAGGGGAATATACATTTTTTCCACTAATTTTTTAATCAGGAATTCAATAAAATTTTCAATGATAGGAAAGCAATTAATTAAAAAAAAAAAACTGACAAATAAAGCAAGTACCACTCTTCAGAAAACCTGGAGATTCTTTTGTAACCTAGTCTTATTAGACAGGGACTGAAATTTCTTTGGGAGAATTCCAACCTAAATACAAAAAGAGAGAAAAAAAAAAGCCACCCCCTACCCCCAGAGAGAGAAGTGTTGGAGTTCATCAACAGCTGTGGGAGGAGAAGAAAATCCCGGGAATGTGCAGAGGGGTGGATCAGCTGATAAAGCGATCGGATTTGATTAGAGGGAGACTGAGAGCGCCCCTACCGGCAGACTCCAGTATTACAACATAGCTTCTCCGGTATTACTCCCTAATATCTAGGTATCCTGGGACATTTCTCCTTATATCTGTATATATATTAGATTTTATAAAAATTATTTACCATTTTATTTTTGGTACTTTACAAATTTCCTCATTTTTCTTTGTAAATAATTCTTATTATTTACAACAACTAATTATTTTAGTTTCAATTTATCTGAAATGATGAGTGCTAATCTGATAAAGCTCTCTCTCTCAATTGTAGGAATTAAAAAAAATAAAATTAAATGTTTTATAGATATTTTTAGAGTTATATGCTTATATTATCCATTTTGCTAGGAAATGAAGAATCAATTGGATGAGAAATGAATTACAGCCCCATTCACTAATCATTTCGCTTTTGAGTTAATCGGCACATCTTTTAGAAGCTCTTAGCAACCAGAAAAGACACTGAAAGCTGAAATTATCTCTTCTGGCTCCCAAGAGACTCTGATTACAGAAGCTGTGACATTCAAAAGCAGCTATTTCAATTTAAAAAAAAAATAATAAGTAGGTGCGAAGGAGACTTATATCCTCAGATCATCAAATAATACAATTTATGATTTTAAAAAAAATTCTAATTGAATATTCTTTAATATTGTCTAGAAGAAGCGAACTGTCAATAGTTCATTAAAATTTATTAATGAAGAATACAACCAAAAGTAGAATACTTTTGCACCTAATTTCACGACCTTTTGACACTTTCCGGTTTACTTTTTTTTTTCTTCGAGTGATAGTTCCTCTTTCGGCCATTTAAGATCATGGAAGGGGGGGCTATCTGCAGATTGCCACCCTATTCTAAACACCCAGAGCTCAGGTTTATCTTTAACGAAACATGGAGAATCTGTTTAGTTTAAGAAGCTCCAGCTTTATGGATTTCTCAATGAGTCTGGATGACTTTTATTTATCTTTTTTCCAACATAAATAAAAAAATCTGGTAAGTGATACTAACACCGTGCAGTTGCCACGTGTGGTGCTCCCTCGAACCCCGAAAGCAGAATGACATAAGTGAGTCCCAGCAGGCAGACAGGGACATGTCAGTCAGAGCATGATTCACCCCACTCCATTCCCCTCTGATTGTATGTAAATAACACTGGATCCACCCACGTCCTCAGTCTACAACATCTAACATAGTTACACATGTAATGAAGTTAGACCTCACTCTCTCCCTAGCTATGCACATCTATATTTTGTATTTTATTTTATTTCTGTCTTGAGAGAATGATGTCTGGGGGCGTTTACCCCCTCCCCCCTTACCCCCTCACCGCTCCCCCGAAATAGAGGAAGGGGGTTCCGAAGGATGGGGGTGAGCCCAGCCGTGAAATTGCCCTCTCTCTTGGGGGAATATGACAATTTATCAAAACACGATAAAAAGGAGATATTGATTCATGAGGCACCATACTGTTGCGGAAAATGACCAACAAGCAGGACTGGAGTTGAGTAAGCTATCTACCATTGAATAATAAATATTATCTCCATTTCATTACAAAAATAAGGTGAAAAATTAAATAAAAGATCATGATACAGGAGCTAATTAATTAAGTGAATCGCTCATGAATGTAAAACAATTCCTTTTCAATGGGAATGAATGAAAGGTCAAATTGACCCCACAAGGCAAGGGAATCTTTCTTTACCAACTCAATTCCGAGAATAAAATTCAAACATTTCTTTAAATTCCTTCTCTTTAAAACAATAATTGCAACTAAAATTTGTTTGATATAACATAGTTGCCAACAACTCTTTTAATAACGAAAATTGATCTCCATTAATGAATTTAATAAGCCTTAATGGCTAACTTCCTTCATGGTTTTACAGAAAAAAAAAATTAATTAAATATAAAATTTTTTTGGTTATGGGGTTATCCTTCAAATATAAAAATAAATATTTATTTAATGAGACCAATTATTAAAGAATATACAACATTTTAGAGAAATATCCAAACTAAATCATAATAAAACCGAAATAATCAACTAAAATAAGCCTACATCACGTAGATTTGTTATAATCTACTCCGATTTAACAATAAATGAATAATTCACAAGCTAAAAAGAATAATATACGACCTCTAAGGATAACATTTGTAAGCATTGGCAGAAATTACTTAGAGCATATATTATTTCTGAATGATTTTTTTATTTGGACAATGTATTTGGTTTAAAAATACGTTTTAAAAATTTCAGTATGTGACCTATTTAAGTGGGCATTTAGTAATTTTTAGCTGTAGTAAATGGCCTAAGTTAGTGACTCATTGTTCTCCTGATCAAATTGATAAATTATCAAAAAGTATATATTAAAGTATATCAGAAAAGGATTGGGTATATCAAAAAGATTGGGTATTTAAAAACGGGATTGGACTGAATAATTTAACAATGATATAAAAAAGGAATTTTGAGATTTCATAAAAATAAGGAATTATTTAGTAAGAATACTTGACTTTCTCAGTATGTTTACGGTTCATAGAAAAAAAAAAAGTTTTATTTTTCCCACCGAACGAGGATAGTATGACTTAAGAAAACTCTCAAGGTCTAATATGACAATTAAGACGTTATCAGAAAATTGCTGATAAGAGATGCATATCAGCTGAGTGTGTAATCCACAAATGACCCCCCAGTCGTTTTGTACAATCCTAATGCCCATCGGAACCCCCCCCCCCCCCCCATCAAGATCTGCATTTCTCTCACGACTACAATTTCCCCTCCTTCCACTTCTGGGTCAGAGAACCTGTACGTGTACGAACACGGAATGGGCTAGCGGTCAGCTGATTGCGACCCTCGGCGAGGAGCACGGGTGGAGGGCGTGTTGGGCTTGCGACAGTGGAACACGCCTTCGGACGTGTGGCGGCGTCTTTGGCTCTCTGGTGTTTGATAACCGTCTCGCGAATGTCTCATACTTTCGGGCAGTACGCCCTCTACCACTCATGCTGATCAGCAAGGCTCCATGGGACAACCTGTAGAAGAGGAAGGCAGAGAATCACAATGTTCACGTATGCTTCGACGGTCGTCAGATGTATTTACCGTTTTTTTTTATATATACATATATTATTTTTTACAATTGTATACCACCTGGATTTTAAAAATCTCTCTTTTACAACTCTCATTCTCTTTTCAGCCCTAAAGAAGCCATCACATGATGTGCGAAAGCTCGGCAAATAGCAACAATTTGACACGGTCCAACCCGGAAGAAGAAACGGTAAATACAAGAGAATAACAATGTCAACATCACAACCTACACCTTATTTAAATTTCTAGAGGTTAGAAAGATACAGCTGAGTTATATTAAAGTGTAATTAAATTCCAAAATGTCTCTTCCCCACAATTATTGATTTAGCTGTATAGTTTACAAATATAATGACCCATGGCCGAGGAGCTTTATAACACTATAACTATAATAATTAATGAGAGGGAATAGAACAAAAAAATCTATCTGTCCTGGCTGGGACAGATAGATTTTTTTGTTCTATTCCCTCTCATTAATTGTTTAAAATTTACGTGGGATAATAAACCACAACCAAATAAATATCTATAACTATATAGTTATATAACTATAACACAATATACTACACTTGAAGGAAGAACCTACACCCTGAAGAAGTAGAATAAATAATTGTGGTTGGAAAAATTAGGGCGAAAGAGAAGAAAGATTTTGTATCTTATTCTGTTACGAAAACCCAAAATTTTGTTCAGTCTATACAAATATATCAAAATATGTAGGTTATTAAATTTATTAATACACCAAATATTTTAACATTTATGTGTTTGCCTTATATAAAGTGCATCATAATACTTTAAATCATGAGTCTAGCAAAAATTCCCTCATCCGACAGACACTGGAACGATGTAACAATATTAATTTCATTCAATAGCATGTACCTCAAATATTACATGTATCCGTGTTGAAATAATTTAAGTTTTTGTATTGATGGATTATATTAAATAACGAAATGTACGGATGTACCAATAGTTCTATTCATTTATGAGATTTTCTTCAATAAAATTAAAAAATAAAATTGATGATTTCCAAAAAAATTTCTAAACTTAAATACGCACACACACGATATATACTTTGTATGATAACCTGGTTGATAACTGTCGACATACGTGTATGGGATAGTTGTTAGCGTGCCAGACACTCATGCTAAAAGTCTCGTGTTCAAATTTTAAATTTCACGTACTTTTTTTTTAAATATTAGTTCCGAAGTTCACTACCACTGTTCGCTATAGTCGAGATATAGAAGCTATAAGCGAGAGGTTAGCGCGGCCCTTCCTTTAGAGAAGATCAGCGGTGCTTTGACCAAAATAGGATCGATGGGCCACCGGATTAATGAAGCACGTCAGTCTACAAGCGAAAATTCATCTAAGAGAGTAAAAGAAAAAAATCACCCCTACAGTAAATCACAAACCCTCCAAAGTTAGTAGTATCTCATGTAATAACTTCCCGTTCACATATTCAAATGTATATACAAGTAGTAGACGTATCTCAGAATTTTTATCAGTAGTTATCACAGGAGGCTTTCATACATAGACACACACACACACACATGTAAAATAACGAAATTAAAGTGAAAAAATATATAAGATTTACTAACGTTTATGATAAAAATTATGTTTATGATATCATATAATATCAAGGAAGTTTTAAAAATGTAACAAAGAGGTTTGAGCAGTCCTACATTACTTCTCAATCCGGCTTAAACTAATCCTCACCGATTATACCTTTCTTTTTTATAGTTTTTTTTTAGTAATTAGTTATAAATGCCCAATGACTTTAATGAAAGTTGGATATACGCAATTCGCATGGTGGACTCAAATGAGCAACTGTTTTAAACTTGTAATACAAATAATACGAGAGTAGATGGGGCTTATTCAGAAGAACCAGTCGGCGATATCTCAACCGTTTCTCATATGCAGTTAGCATTATACACAGCGCGCGCAATTGCGCGTATATGATACTCTGCCGAGATCGAAATCTGAAATGAGCGCGCAGTGATTCCGCCCTGCTCAAGAATAACTGCCACATTTGTTTTTTTTTTGCAGGGCAGGGGAATAATAAATGTTAATATATTGTTGTAGCAACATATTTGGCTGCTAGTAACATACAATGTACTTAAAGGGCCTTGTAGGGAGACATTAAATAAAACCACCCTCGAGCTAAGAAAAAAAAAAAAAAAAAAATTACAAGGCCCGCATGGCGACATAACGGCCCATGTAGCCGGGAACAGTTACAGTGTGATAGGAGCATACTATTGGAGCCGACCCAAGTCCATTTTTACCCCTTATTGTCTCATGAATTTTATCTCCATTTGCGCATGGTTTATGCTCAGAGCAACCCCTACGCCGGCTTTATGAAGCTGTTAGCCTCACGCGGGGGAGGGGGGGGGGGCGTGTTTGAGTAACGATCCGGACGTCTACTTATTTCAGGATTTGGAGGTGCCGGATTTGTGAGTAGTGCCATCCTGGAGAATTTATAACTGGATTTATCATTTAGGACACTTTTCTTCAGCGAAGTGCTCCCCTGTGGCAGCTTAAATTTCTCATTATTCATTTTGAAAGCAGTCTAAATGGACATCAAGGATTGAAATAGTAGACTAACTTCGCTCGTCAATTTATATTGTCTTTAAAACAGAAGCTGAGCTTACCTGATATATACTCCCATTCTCAGAGCCCAGGAATCTAACGATGTATTTAAGTGAAGTGAAATTCTATATTATAAATTGAATAGAACTGATATTAAAAATTTTAATAATAATTATTTTCATATTAAGTGCTATTCATTATATTTTGTGAATACTTTATTCTGCTAACACACTGCCACTTGAAGAGGCAATGAGATTACGACCAATGGCCTAGCTACTATTATTATTGTACGATTTAATAAACTCCTTTTATGAAGAGAGGATTGTCGGGAATTCGTTCATGGTAATTGAACAATTAAAAACTTGTAACCAAAATAGTTCTTATTTTAGCCAACATTTCGGCCTTCATCAGGGCAGAATATGAAAGAGAAACAAAGAAAAATGTATATGATAATCAAACAAAGAAAAATGAATGAAAATATTACACTGTGTGTAATCGACTATGTAAAATGGATACTGAACAAATTGGAAATTAAAAATTATTAATCAAATTCGTAAGTGTAAATACCAAATAGGGTGATGGGGAGAGAGAGAGACTCGTACTCAACTGATCATCTCCCTTTGAGATCTCTCCAGACATCACTATCGCCCTGACGATGACTTCCAAGTTAAGTCGAAACGTCGGCAATAATAAAATAAAATTATTTCCTAACAATTTTGGAGTATTTTATTTTTCTGCTCCTGGCCGAAACCCTGACTACTTTCTCCAGTAAAATACTAAATGGTTAACTAACCTCCGCCATGAGTAAATTGAAGCGGATTCGTTTTGATTTCTGGAAAGTAGCCAAATAATTTCGTTACATAATAATTAGTAGGCAATTGTTTGGTACATATGTATTCTAAGGGTAGGGGAGTAGAGAGGGTGAGTTAGATAGATGAGATGGGGAGGTGTATTAAAATGAAACCAGAGGGTGAGTTGATTCGTACACGGTAGAAGACATTCCTCGTCTCTTCAGTGGGATGGCTCGTGCGCGGACAATGGTCTTTGCACGGACCCAGCGTAATACTCTCTCTATCTCCTGACAATATGTCTTTTCCTCCCGGCGTCAGCTGGTGATGGTGGATCATTTCATTAAGGGGGGAGAATCACAAAGCTCGCTGCCGCCGGTGCCCTCTGCGGCCGCTTCTGGAAAACTTCGCCTCCCCTCACACACACGCACGCGCACGCACACTACAGAGAGGACCCCCCCCCCCCGAATTCCAGCGACAATGCCCAAGAACCCCCCCGCCCCAACCCGAGTATCCAGCCTCCCCCACTCCCTCCCTCGATCACAAACCCCAATATCGTTAAAAGTTTCCCATCCAGCTAATGGACCGACAGAGACAGACAATCACCTCGGTGAGAGCAAGCGAGAGGGAAGTGAGACCTCAACACTCTTACGCCCTCCTTATCTGTTACATATTCTTTCTCTCTTCCCCCAGATTTTTTTTTTCTGTATAGCTGGCTCTCTTTCCCTCCCAACCTTTCACACACAAAAGCCAGCATACAAACACACACACAGCCATGCACACAAGCATTCAAATCTCCTTTACATTTCTTCCCCTAGAAGCAAGGGCACCCTTCGGCATTCTGATCTTTTCTTCCCTCGCAAAGCCTCCGAAAGAAATCCATTGAAGGAATTCCAACACAGGATAGATTTTATTTCCAAGTTTGCATTTATTGTTGCCCTGTCATTTTCAGTACCAAAACGATCTCTAAAATCATAGCTTATTTGTCTGAGTATCTGAATCTACCAATACATGTGAACTATATATATTCATTCAACCTTTATTGGTTGAAATATCTATATATTTCAACCAATAAAGGTCATGAATTAGTGGTCAAGTCAGGGATACTCATAAGTTATCAAATTGGTCAAAAAGATAAATAACAAAGCTATTGCCGTGGGAATTTATTTAATATATAAATTTTTTTGTGGTATTTAATCCCACGTAAATTTTAACAATTTTTAGTGTAAGGGAGGATCTCCTGCTATTTTCCACTTATGCTACCGAGACAAATCTGATAAGTTATTAAATTCCTCGCACTAGTGTCGAGAGTCGAACCTCCGAGGCAGACGAATATATTGTCTTCTGCACGGAGGAGGTGACATTGTTAAGTTGTTTAATTATTTATAAGTAAATAACAGCAACAAATAGTAACAATTCTAACGATTTATTTTTATGTTTTTGATGAACACGGAAACACGAACAAAAATAACCAGCAAGGTAATTCGAAGTGCTAACGATAAAAGTATAGATAAATAAATATACCCTCGTTAGAAGTAAAAAAAGAAATGACAGGAGTCCAAGTCTAGAAGTGAGAAATTCTCTCTAGAGGATGGAGATTTTATAGAGAGAATAATATAGACAATGTTTGTTATCTAATGTTTAAATAATACATTAAATATAAAATAAAACTACTGAACAGCTATCTCTATAAGTTCTTCTAACGATTCCCACTGTTGCTCATAAGGTCATAAGCGTGGCTGTCTTGTGGTTACGCTAATGTCGACACCCTACAGCTCTCTTGCAATTTCCGACTCCAGCTATGGGTCCCAATAGATCCCGATGACCGTAGATGGGGTGCAATAAGATGCAAATTGCATCTGTCGGACGAGCAGTGCGCACCAACCCCCCACGGGCAGATTGAAAGCTACGGTAATGCGACTGACCCCGGCCATTTCCATTCCTGTTCCGCTAAGTAAAATATTATCGGTTTTCCACATTATCGGGACGTGTTCGGGTACTACCCGTCTAATTCCTCACTTGATATTGGCCCGGCTTTGTATACCAATCCCGACTAGTATCAGATACCAATGTAAGTACGTACAATTTGTAATTCAGATAAATATAATATATTTTCGCTAGCATACCCTAGCTAGATATTTCCATTGACGAGTCCCTGATGCTGCTAATTTTGATTTTCGATCAATGAGCAATGCTGTCTTCAATATATTTTACATTTTTTTAAATCAATGTTTAGGCCCTTTTACCCAGTACTATGTCTAAAATCAAGAAAATGTTTATAAATTTTAATAATAATTATTTTCATATTAAGTGCTATTCATTATATTTTGTGAATACTTTATTCTGCTAACACACTGCCACTTGAAGAGGCAATGAGATTACGACCAATGGCCTAGCTACTATTATTATTGTACGATTTAATAAACTCCTTTTATGAAGAGAGGATTGTCGGGAATTCGTTCATGGTAATTGAACAATTAAAAACTTGTAACCAAAATAGTTCTTATTTTAGCCAACATTTCGGCCTTCATCAGGGCAGAATATGAAAGAGAAACAAAGAAAAATGTATATGATAATCAAACAAAGAAAAATGAATGAAAATATTACACTGTGTGTAATCGACTATGTAAAATGGATACTGAACAAATTGGAAATTAAAAATTATTAATCAAATTCGTAAGTGTAAATACCAAATAGGGTGATGGGGAGAGAGAGAGACTCGTACTCAACTGATCATCTCCCTTTGAGATCTCTCCAGACATCACTATCGCCCTGACGATGACTTCCAAGTTAAGTCGAAACGTCGGCAATAATAAAATAAAATTATTTCCTAACAATTTTGGAGTATTTTATTTTTCTGCTCCTGGNATAATTTTTTTTTTTTAAGTGATAACTGATAACATAAAACACACTAGAACACACCACACATCCGTACGCACACACACTATAAACCATACAACCGTACATATATAAGTCCAAGATAAATAAATATCTGTCTACTTTCGATAAAAAGGGTTAAGTTTCTAAACCGTTTAGACGTCACATAAATATTAGATATATGGTAAATGACGTTTGTGTACAAAACGTAAAAAAAACAAAAAAAAACAACAGAAAAGGAACCAGAAAATTCTTGTCTCGTCAGCTGACATAAACAGAGCAGTTTTGACGTTTACGAGAGAACTATATGGCCTTACGCCCTAAACACCAGAGCAGCGTTTTTTCGTGTCCCCCATGACCAATGTTTGATGGACGCGGACAGCTCTTTTTTTAGCCATGCTTTCGAAAATGGAAACAAAAAAATAGAACAAAAACCGTTCGGAATTTAAATGCTTTGCTTTTATTTAAGGACAACGTATTGTGAAAATGTGTTCTTTTGGGGATCAGGAATTCTTCATTCTACGCTTCAGTTGATTATCTTTAATATCGATATACTGATTTAAGACTTAATTTCAATATTTTTAATATTTTTTGTAAATATGTGTCTTGACACTGTAAGATGTAATAATTATATAGTAATAATACTGTAACCCCACTTTAATGGCTTTGTTATATTTTTATTTATTTTTGATTACATTGAGAATTAGCAGTCTAGGAGGTTATGAATCAGTTAGAGACTAAAGGTGGGTCAAATTTAGTAAGTCCCCTAAGGTGATGTTGGTCGTTTTGATTCCCGACTGAAGTGTTCATTTTGTTTTGCTCAAATAAAGCTTCGAATGTGTTAGATGTTTTAATTCAATTATTATGAAATCAAATTCAAAATTTGAGCTCCTTTCATCAAAATGAGTTTCCGTTTTGTAATTGAAGTGGAAATCGAAGTATCAAATTTTTGGTCCTTAAAAATCCTTCCAGCAACAAGCTCAGTTCATTTACTCTAATTAGAAAAATTCTGACCATTTTACTTGTACACATGCAGTATAAAGGTAGCTGAGGGGATCCGTACGGGTTTTGCTATCCTGACAATTCCCCACAGGGCTATTTTTAATCTATAAATAAAAGCTTGTCCTGAGCCATGGGCCATAGGTGTTTAGAATGGGGTGGTAATCTCTAGATAGCAGTTGTTTCCTTCTGCTGACGAGGAAATCAGCTGCTCTAAACCACAATGTTCTCAGGAGCGGCGCTGAAGACATCAGATTGGGTGAAGGGGGGGTACCGGAGGACTTGATCGACTTGAAGTCAAGCGGACGAAATAAAAATGCCCTTCACGGCATATTGCACCCCTAAGTAATCCCCGGGGAGGACTCACCTGGAAAATCCAATAATGCCCCGATACAACTCCAGAAGAACACCCAGGAGGCATCGGCGTTCTCTTGCTCCTGTGGGGCACTGTGCGGGGGAAACCTACAGGAGGATTTGTCTTTCTTATTGGCAACGAATAAAGCGCATCGGGTTCGAAGCCCACTCAATGCAGTCTGCCAAAGGGGGCTGAAACAGCCTTTAATATTCATCTGAAATACAATAAAGGCACTTCTTCTATTCCAATTCACTTATGCCTAATAAATACAGGTGGCCTTTAAGAAAATGTTTGCGAGAGTAAGAAGGAAAATACATTTCTTCTTGGAGCCAATATTGCTTGTTTTCTGCTGAACGCTTACTTATTCATCCTCTTCAACAGCGGAAACAAATGAACAATTAAGTTCAAATCGATTACAAAAAGTAGAAAACTGTCCAAAGATACAATCCACTATCATGATGTCTAAAGTAATAAATTTTATTTTTAAATTATGGATCATTTTCTCCGTCGACTGAATGGAAATTATATGAAGAGAGATTTATCAGGAATTAGGTCTTGGTAGTTTAGGAATTAAAAACTAATTTCTAACTAAAAAAGTTTTTATTTTAGCCTACGCTTCGGCCTGAATTTTGTCCTGAAGTAGAGACCGAAACGTTGGCTAAAATAAAAACTTTTTTAGTTAGAAATTACTTTTTAATTCTTCAACTACCAAGACCGAATTACTGATAACCCTCTCTTCATAAAACTTATCAGTCAACAAATTTACCTACAAATTAAATAAATTATTGTTAATTTTATTTTTGAATTCAAATAAATAAAAACGAAAAGATTCTGAAATCTTTCAATAATAATATTAGTATTATATTAATAATTACAATTTTTTTCGTTCAATATTAATCTCTTCATATGAAAATGGACTACCACAATGGTGCTTTTATAATAAAATTGTAAAAAATTAATTTCTACAAATTTTAGTCTTAATATGTCGTTTCTAAAACTTACTTTATTTAAAAATTTAAATTTTGAGTTTAAGATTTAAGAGTTAAGCACCGTCCCTTTTATCCACTAAAGATTTAGAGTCACCCTTATCCAATATACAGAGATACACTAAGTAATTTATTCCTTATCCTTATAGTCACTATCGGCTTTTAACATCAAACCAGTCATTTACTTTATTTATATCAATTTTTTTCTCTCTCTTCCTCACCCCTCAAGAAACCACTTCATGGAATCTCATGAGGGGTGAGAAAAAACAAAGACAGCCCCTTCTTCAAGGGACGTGGAGGAACGTGCTGTCTACAGGTAGCCTCACGAGGCACTTATCTTTCTAAACGCCTGTACGGGCCAGAGTGCTTGAAGAGTCCAAAATGGCACTTCATTTTAAACCAAATTCGAGTAGTCTAACTAAAATAAGATTATTAATGCAACTAAATTGGTTAATATACTCATTTATTGGGTACCGTTCTTATTAAAATTACACTCAATGGCTTTTTTTTATTTAATCGCTCTTGCCCAGTATAAATATGCATATATATTCAATTCCACCCAATTTTACCGCCCTGAAGCCATAATCCTTTAGAAATACTTTTTAATTAAAACAATGAATGTTCTTTCTTCAGTCGCTGCAATAAAATTGCATGAGGGGCTCTTGTTTCCCAAGGGGGTGGGTTTTATCGACCCAGACAGGGACATCCGCCAATGAGAGCCGAGCAATTAGTGAAAATAACTATAATAGCAAATTGCTGGAATAAATGAGAAATAATGCCCGAAATCCGTGCATTTGATTGGCCACTGGTTTATTTTTCGTCCCTTATTTGATTTTATTACCCCCGCTCTCGGCAAGGGAGGACAATTCAAAACTCCGTAGAATTAATTAATTTTGATCTAATCTAAAGCCTCTGAAATGCATATACCCCACTAATTCGTTTCATTACTGTAATTGCGGTTAAACGCAGAATTATTTCATTGATGAAATGTAATGGAATTCTACTTTTCAAATGTAGATTCAAATTAAATCCGAGCTAAATTTAATAATAAAACGCCATCGCACGCTATACAAACATTTGCTTTAATTAATGCATTTTCTCATGTCAACAGATATCTGTTTGTTGTTCTATAAAAAAAAAATAGATAGTTGATTCAGTTAAAGTCAGAAGCTTAAATAATAAATATAAAAAAAAAAGTTTTATTAATGCATTTATTAAAAAAAGTATTTGAAAACTGACCTCAAATATTTGTGAAAAATATTAATAATAATGGCTGTAAAGAGATGTGAAACAATAAGTGAAATTAATTATCTATACAATACATTTTTGTGAAGAGATTATCAGGGATTTTTGTCTTGATAGCTCAATAATTAAAAACTAATTTGTAACCAAAAACTCTATTTTAGCCAACGTTTCGGCCTTTTTTGGTTACAAAGTAGCTTTAAATTATTCAGTTATCATGAACGAATTCCTGATAATCCCCTCTTCATGACACTTTACGGTCAAAATATTTACTTCCAAAAAACAAAATGTTTCGTTTGATGTAAATTAGTTTTAAATTTTTTAAATGTTTTTTGGTTACAAATTAGTTTTTAATTCTTCAGCTACCAAAACCGAATTCCTAATAATCCTCTCTTCATAAAACTTGACGGTCAACAAATTTAACTCCACAAAACAAAATGTTTTATTTGTATCTAAATTTGGTTTCGGCTGTTAGGGATTTTCAAGTTGTCAATTTACTTTCTAATTAATTAAAGGTAATATATAAAAAAATAAACTCATTTAAAAGCAGAAATAACTTAAAACTTCTTTAAAAAAAAAACTTTAATGGTTCACATGCCTGATGAAAATAATTTCGCAGCAGGATTACTGATACAAGAGAAAAAATTTCGGCAAATCAGGATTTTAAGAAAAATCTTCATCAAGGAGATACCCCATTGGTTATAACAAGTGTCAATTTTATTTTATTAATACCAATAAAGTGGTGCTATATACACATGTCTAAAGTTGTTTTTAGTTTATTTTTTTACTTCTAAAAGTAAAACTTTTTATGTAAGAAAAAGTTTATTTTTGTATTCCTTAAGTAAATTCAAATAACTAAGAGATTCAGTCGGAGATCAGTATTTGAGAGAATATACTCAAACTAATCGAAAACTGAGGAATATCTATTTTCCAGTACCAAAATTTAGAGTTACGTTGTGAGCATAGAAAATAGATACAGCTTTTGAGTTGTTTGGTTTTCAATCTCTTTTAATTGTCACACCGGCAAATAAAAAAACAACAAAAAAACAAAACAATGCATACTAAGAACAAAATACAAGAAATTAAAAAAAATAATCTAATACTCACTGATAAATATACAATGCAATTCGAAATTTTTAGTTTGACCCTTTTACCTGCAAAAAAGAAAAGAAAATAGAATTAGCTATTGGAAAAATAACTAGGAATTACAATAAAAAACACTCAGGGAATTTTTTTTTTAAAACCTCTGAACTATCTGCTGTCTCTAACTTAATTTAAAATAACATTGTAAAAACACAAAATAAATGGTAAGATATGGAAATTGATAATTGATTCCATCAATTTCCAAAGAAAATGAGTTATTTTTCTCATCAATATAAAATGTTTTTCAATGGAAATATTTTGTTCTGTTATTTATTTTTGATACTTTTTATTATTTTAAAGAAATTCTACTTCAATTACCTTCAACGATTGTTAAACTTGTTAAACGATTGTTAAAAAAATGTATTTCTAAGTTAAATTATTGAGGTTCTATTTATGCCTTGCATTCTTAGGACGTTTTTAATATATTCTAGAATGTCGATTTGAAAAAGGAGGAGATACTAATGTTGGTATTAAGAACTTTAATTTTTGTGTTTAACAAACACTTATAAACTAAACGGAAATTTAAAGAAATCTAGTCATGAAAGGAGCATTTAAAAATTTTAAATTACAACATGAAAGGTTATTCAGTTAAATGAATAATAATCAACAAATTATTAACAAAATATTAAATGATACATAAAAATTATGCTAAAATTCAAATTGGTATGTTGATAAGTCATTTGAATGTTTGTTTATATGCTGCAGTGCAAGGTCTAGGATTCAGATTTTTTTCTTTCTTTTATAGTGAATACATTTTGTTAAAAAATACATAAAGATATTTACGGTTCGGATAACTTGTACATAATTATATATATATATATATATATATATATATATATATATATATGTTTACATATAGCATGAGATAAGAAGACGGTAGTTTACATAGATAAGATATTCAATGAAGGAGTAGTCTTTGTTGAGAGCGGTGTGAAATAGATATTTTTGTCGGGCGAAATCCTTCGTTATATATTCCTTACCCCTTATCGAGTAATTCGCCTTTAAAGATTACAGAAAAATATTTTAGTATGGTCGGAGATGTTTATTAATAAATATTATGTATTTATATAATTGCTTAGCGATCTCTCAAAAAATAATTATTTCACGATTTAAGTGACAATAGAAAACATAATTTGAGCGGACACGTGCAACTATTGAGTTTGGTTCTTATTGTTGTCACGAGAGATTTTTTGGAATTTCTTTATAATATTTTTTTTTTATAATTCTACTAACTAGACGCCAAAAATGAAAGCCATTGAAGACTCTACAGGTTTCAGTTTTGAGATGCCTTTCATTAAATTAGAATCCGGGGGGGGGGAGGGGGGATCTTGCTTTAATTTTTTTGTTTTAGCCAAACAAAAGGCTAAATTCGTTATTGACAAAAGTCGGAATAATAGATGAGGGGGATTATCTGAAAGTGCGAGAAAATACCTTTTTTTACCCAAACCGAGAAAAATATTTAGCTTAGAACAAAAAACAAAAACAAAAAAAAAACCCTAATACAGTTTTCTTCTATCCGAAAAAAAAGTTATTTTTAGGAATGGGGGTAGCCTGAGCCCTTATTTAAGTTTATTGTTTTTGGGGGGGGGGGGGAATTCGCCCAAAAAAAAATTTTAATGTAAAAATCAAAAAATATGTTTAATTTACTCATGAGAGTGGTGTCATTGGTCACCTTCTCTCCTCGTGTGATTGATATTGTATGTCATTTTTTTTTTCTTCTCTAATTCATTGTGGTGATCAAATTACAAAATGTTTTAATTTAACAGATAGAATAAATAAATAAAAGTTTTAAAAAAATTTACTCTGATCATATATGGTGGGCTTTTAGCTTTCCCATGTAAAATAAATAAATAAAATATTATTTACATTATTATATTATTTTCTGATATAAAAATATGCCAAGAAGAGAAAATTCTAGATAAAGAATTTTACTTTTGTTAGGTTAAATTATTCGATTATATCAGTAAAACAAGGAAACGTAACTATTCTCTGCCTAAAAACAAAATGCAAAATTGTAAACATTAAAGCTTAAACACAAAAAACAAGATACACACACAAAAAAAGGTGAATGTGATAGGCTCTTTTGCTTTTTAAACAGTCAAACAGATTGATTTGTCGATATTTTCACGGGCAATATTGCTGCCTATCTGTCAAGTAGCCTATCTACTTATTATTGATCTCAGCTAACGCCCAGAAATTTTTTTTTGGTGGGAGGGAGGGGCTTGAAAACCCCTACATAATGAAAAGCATCTTCGTGAAATTTTTTCAATTACTCAGTTAAAAGCCATCTTGGCTCCAACCAGGCTGAAAATAGGAGAGAACCAGATAAACTTTCCGATCAATTTAATTTTAAATAAGAAATTTTTTTGTGCCAGTGAATTCTTCTAATGGTCAAAGAGCGACAAAGAAAGATTTTCACTGAAGGAATGCTGGCTTAACTGAAATACTAAGAAGGACATAGAAGGAGAAATAGTCTAGACCAAACTGTTTAAAATAACTAATATAATTATAAAATAGAATTTCTGGAATTTTTTTTTTTAGTACAGAGAGGCTAAATGTAAGTAATGATATTGAGAATATTGTGAATCAATGGAGATAAATAATTTATGCAAAGCTGTTTACAGAACTTTACCACATTGCTGTCTTCTGTTAAGTACAGTTAAGAAATAAGGCAGACACTCCAATTAGGATCTTAGGGAGATATTGAATATGTTATTAAGGAAATACTTCCTCAAAGATAAAGTCAGATCCAGTGAAACTGTGATTTATAACAGATGAGGCAGTGATGATACTGCAATCACTGGGCTACACCAGTCAAGGACCAAATTTGATAATTTTCTGTAGCCATTTTCAGATCATTCTTCACGATCTCTGCCCAGATACTCCGGGATTCTCCAGCAGCCGATTCCAGGAGTCTGGATGTCTCCCGGCTGGGTTCAGGGCAGGACGATACCGCCCCCTTCCGGCAGTAAATCCAGGTTAATGCGATTGTTCTAATTAAATCCTTTGCTCCCCCCCCCCACTTTTCCACCCCCGCCGCCACTCCCTCCACCCTCGCCCCACCCCGCCCGCTCCTTCTGTTAATTAATATCCCGCGGAAGGACCTCGCCAAGGACAATGCCCGGATTATCCTGCAGGACCCAGGACACAATGTGCCCCCGGTAAAAAGCCTGCCCCCCTCCATCTCCTCCAGCCTATTCATATGATAATATTACATTACCCGCCCTCTCTCCTTTGTAGCAGGACCTCTCCTAACCGAGGACTTATTTCGTGTAGGGTTCCTCTCAGACTTTTTTTTTTTTTTTTTTTTAACCCCATTTTATCCCTTTGAAGAGCCCAGTGAGTAATTCATTGTGACTATTGAGTCCTTTTTGAAGTAATGTAGCGTTTTTGTTGGAGACCTGAGAACGCCAACCAAATGCGACAGTTGACTCAGAGCCCTTTGTCACTTAGAGATGAGAGCAGAAGGGTATTTTTTCCAGACATAAAAGACTCAATTGTTTCAGAGAAATTACCCTTATTTCTAGAACGAAGACAATCGGAGGGACATCCTTATTGAAAAATATCACTTTTCATAGGTAAGAAAGAAAAAAAGAAATCTTTATCTCAAATGGAGAGTTGATGACTGAGTCATGCAAATTTGATCCAAGTACAACACACCCCTTCACGTCTTCATGACAGCCCTGAAGATGGCTTACAATAAGGCTGAAAAAGACATTTTTTTATAATATAATTTTTTTTTTTTTTTTTTTACAACAGCCTCTTTATTAGTAAATTATTTTGATGTACAATGTGCTATAAATAGCAGTCCGTGTACTATGGTGGTGTGAGTGTAATTGGTACACCACCTATAGCGACCCTTTTACCCGTNTATATATATTTTTTTTTCTTATTCAGGGATTGCCAGTTGAAGATCAAACACAAAGAACTATTACTTGTAATATAAGAAAATTATTACAATACAACCTGCGAGAAAACTATTCTTTGTATCTCTTACATTTATCTATATTTAGATTGATTTATTTGCTCCATTCATGAATAAACTACTGGTTCATGTTTAAAAGAATTGTTTTGACATCTAATTTGGTTATTAAATATTTTATATTTACTGCAAAATTGGCAAATAATCAAAAGTCACTGAGTTACTCCAAGGAGGTTATATAATTTCTTACCTGAGCGGTGAGCAATGCTCACGTCTCTAATTACAATTCTCAAACAGTCCTCTTAATTTCTCTCTCACTCTTACCTGTCATTCATTGTTAGCTTCATTCATGTGAGTGAGTCTTATTATGTTTGTGGACTGTTTAAATATTTATATTTCGACAGTCAGAATAAACAAGTATGAGTAGTTTTCTATAATAATTTTATCAAAGAGGTATGTTAATAATAAGACAGCCAAGAAATAAATCAACAAGACCTTTAAATTTATATTTATTGATAATTGTTTCTTAACTTATTAAAGCGAAATAGCAAATATTTTGAAAATATGATAAAATACTAAATTAGGTAAAATTTACTAGAAGGAAACAGCTACAAATAGGAGTTAGGGGGGGAACAAAAAATTCATCGGAAACAGCTTACGGCTTGAAGCTCAATATAAAGGAATGAAATCTGAGAAGGGCGCAGAGAGGTTGGTGTGGAAGTTGTGTCGAATATCCAATTTTGGCGGCGTGCTTGCGGGGAGGGGGAAGGGTCCCTCCCCAAAATTTTGTTAAGGACTTATCCACTCCTCTCCCCTGCTGCCCAGCCCCTCCCCCCCTCGGCCTCACCCTTCGTCGAAGAGCAGCGACCCCGGACTTCTGGGGGTTGTCTTACCTCCAAGCCGGAAACCCTATGTGTGCTAACTGGGTCGCCCGCACCGGCAAGAAGGGTGAGCTATCATTCGTCCAAAGAGACTATTCAACCTCAGCTATGGGGTGGGGAAAAAAAATGTTCTTTCATCTGGGAAAAAACAACCCTAGTATATATTCTCAAGAATTATTTATTTTTTTTAAATGTAATAATTGAATAACAAATGGATGGGCACTCAAACAATGATAAAAGGACTACCTGGAAAAAAAAAAAAACATTTTAAGAATGACAATAAACCAACAAAAGAATCAAGTAGAAGCTGGTCTCTAATTACAATCTTCAAAATCTTCTTCAATTTACATGTATCTCAAATATTCTACAGAATTTAAATTACACAAAGCTTATGATAGGTTGTACCTAAAGCTTATATTATTGATAATATTTGCAAATAAGTCACCAAGGTTTAACAGACTTTGGGTATTGAAAAATTACTTAAATTCCAATTATAGTTTATTTTATACAAAATTAACAAACACATTGAAATATTTAGCCAAAAGTTTTGAGTTATTGTTCTAAATC
Source organism: Oncopeltus fasciatus (assembly GCA_000696205.2). Lineage (NCBI taxonomy): Eukaryota > Metazoa > Arthropoda > Insecta > Hemiptera > Lygaeidae > Oncopeltus > Oncopeltus fasciatus. The sequence continues at coordinate 255,623 of KZ807291.1, read as the reverse complement.
TAAAGGGTAAAAGAATTTTTTAGATCATCCTTTGGTATTTTTTATTATAAATTTATGTTATAGAAACAATTTAAAACAAATAATTAAATGTTCCACACGCAATTTTATGAAATTGTTTTTCATGACTAAACTATTGAAAAATTATTTATTTTTCTATTATTATTAGAAAAATAAATTAGAACTTTCAATTTACTGATCTTGGTAGCATTTTCTTATAGATGATGAATAAAACTGGATGCTAACATATACTCTGCATCGATGGGAATTATATTTAAAAATCGGTCTCTGGAATATGATATAGTGTTCTGAAGGTAGATATACTCAATTTATAGTCAATTCATAACCTTAGCTATATCGCTAAAAGAATTTGAGGTACAGTTTTTTGGGGAAAAAAAGAAATTTAGTATTCATTAATTGAGAGTGGTGTCACCTGTCACCTTCTCTACTCATGCGACTTACATTTATGCCATTTTTAAAATTATTATTCATTGTAATCAAATTACAAAATGTTTTTATTTATTTTTAACAGAATGTAATATGTAAATAAAGGTTATAATAGTATTCATTAACTCTTTGTGTGTTTGTGTTTCTTTTCTCGCTCTTTTAGTTGTGCGTGTAGGTATAATTCATTACTTATTAGCAAATTGCGTAAAAAGAAATCACACTATTCCTCTTGGCTCAATCTGAAATTTCTCGGATTCTTTACTTCTGGTGTAGAAGGATAGGTGTTATCCTACTTTTATGTAAAGTAGAAAATGTGATAAATTCATAATTTTACATATTAATATATTTAAATTTACATGTAAATTTTCTACTCGTATATTTTAAAATAATTTTGTACGTATGTTTCTTTTTGCCTACCGTTGGAAGAGATTGTAAATTTGTTGAAATCATTCTGGGGAGAGGAGTTTAGAGAGAGAACAAATTGAAAAACCGTCAAAATCAACCTTATTTCATCAACAGTAAGGGGGATTTAAAAAATACAGTTAGTAATAGATGTACAGTGTAATTTTCTACCAATTACATTTTGACATTTTTTCCAAAAAAAAAAAAAAAAAAAATTATTTACAAAGTGATTTATTTAAAATTGTATCTTATAGGATTTATTTTTCCATGTATAGGAATGAAATCCTTCATTTAAGTTTTTTTTTTTTTCTGCTAATCATTATAAAAATTACTTTTTTTTTTTTTTTTTTTTTTTACTGAAACCAAATAAGGGGGAGGACATTATAAAGACGACTAAGAAATTTTATTAATCGGGGTAAATTAGTTATAATGTTAAAGTTTATTGCATACAACATATTTAAAGTTTAATTTTCCAAAATTTACGTTATATATAATATTTATTAATAACACTTATTAAGGAAGATATTTACAAATGTTTCCCTACTCCTCCTTCCCTGGAAATCCACTTAATCTTCTTCTCTGGCAACCCCTTCTCGTAAGAAACAACCCATCTATAACGAAGCTAGGGAAATCTGCTAAGTTTTCACAAATTCTTCCGCTTTTCCAGTCCCCCCCCCCCCCATCGCTTGTTCATTTGCGCTCTTGCACAAATATACCTCCATGATTACGAAATAGTTCCTGAGCTATTATCCAGATAGCGTTGCACTCAGTGAGGCGGCACGAGATCAGATGGCCACCAATATCAAGTATCAGGAGTCGGTGTTTGTGAAGGCAGCGGCGGGGAAGCCATACTATTTTCAAAACAACACAAAAAAAAAACAACATAATTTTATCCCTCTATTTTCCCCGAAAAATAGCTCACAACTAGATCGAACCAGATCGACAAAAATAGAATATTACTCAGATAATATATCGTGCATGTATTATATATCTATACTGACACAAACACACAATACATAAAAAACACCATTGAACTAAAGAAGATAGGGATAATTAATAATAATTACACTGAGGATTCTAATTCTTGAATCTGAGATTAACCTCAGATTTAGTCTGTCACGTCAACTTTTTAAACTACGTGATAACCTCAGAAATAATAAAAATCATGCATTTAAAACGTACCAAATATACAGTTTACAAAACATTTAATTTAAGTTAAATCGAGACCATAATATAAAATTGTTTGAATAATGAACAGTACTTAAAAATTAAGATTAAAATTTGCGTTTGAGAGATTAGATTGTGTACATTCGCGCTTGATGCTCCAACAATAGTCAGCCATCATATGTACGTCCCATCTACCTTGACACCTTGCTTCCATGACCCTCAAATCTTGATGGAAACGCTCACCCTGCTCATCACACACTGCACAAAGATTGTCCGGGAAATTAGCAAGGTGGCTGTGTAAAAAATTCAATTTATTGCTAATGTTGCAACCTAGCTTTTGGAAGCTTTCCAAGAGTTGCTGGACAATTTCAGAGTAATTCAATGCTCGTGTATTTCCAAGAAAGTCTTTAACAATGCTTTTGCATGCCATATCCGTATTACCCAGACACACAACGTTTCACCACAGTATAAAAGATGTAACTAAACAGGCAGTTCTAGACCAGCAACTAAAAATAGTTTTCAAACCAGCATACCTAATTCTATAGAAAACAGCTAAAAAATCTAACTCAAGAGAAATGGAGTTTCAAATTGTTCCCCACTGTTATGAATAAACAAATACAGGGATATAAGAAATTGTATACTGCACAACATTATAAAGAAGTAGTCATTACACTAATAATATAAATGGACCCAATTTGGCAGCCAGTGTATTAATTACCCAGAAATTGTGTGAATTGTTAATTATAAATCTGTGCATAGGGAAGGGAAATATATCTCATGAGGAAATAGTCATAGGGGATTCAATCTTGAAATTTAAAAAAGGTAAAAAGGGGCGCTGGGATAGCTCATGCGATCCGTTCGGGTCTCGCATTCCTGGTGCTGCGGGTTCGAATCCCGCCCAGAGCAAGCTTTTTATCTATAAATAAAAGCTTGTCCTGAGCCATGGATGTTTAGAATGGGATGGCAACCTGTAGATAGCCCCTTCCACCATGACCCTAAGTGGTTGAATGGAAGGCTAACACTTAAATAATAATAAAATAAAAAAAAAAAAAGTAAAAATGATTTGTAAAAACCAAAAAGTTTTTATAACAATGCGAATGTTTTGCCCTAAATTTGAAGGCAATGAGGATGATAATCTCCTGCTGTGGGATAATTAAATCCTTACTTATTTTTCATATTTTAAATCTCTTATACAAATTTACGCTCATACTGGCTATGCGATACTTCTTTTTTTTTTAAATATAAATAATGAGCAGAGAACAGAAGCACAGATGAATAATACCTGATTACATTTGAGAGTGGTATACAAATAAGAGAAGGAAATTTTATTTTAACTGAGTCAGGAAGCTGTTGCTGATGTCGAATGATCTAGGTCACAATCTCCCGCAATGGAGTAATTTATATTCTTTTTTTTTTTTTTTTTTTTTTTTTTTTTTTTTTAGGAAATTAAGTGTTTAATATTTTTGGCTTTTAAGAAATTGAATCTGATTTAAGACAGAGTCCTAAAAAAAAAATCAAAGGACCGAAAAGAAGGTTAAGGAGAAGAGAAACGAATTGAAGAGATTCTATTAGGGCGAAGTGAGTTGCGAGGCTGAATCAGTGTTTCAGGCCGACTAGGGATGGTAGGTGATGAAGCGTCAAAACCGAGAGAGAGAGAGAGGATGGGTCAGGAGCCTCAAGGATACCTGAATTAAGATAGAGCTCGCAAAACAAATTCCTCCTTAATCCGGCCCCGCAGGAAAATCCTTCTTTTCAAAAGAGGTGCAAGAAGAAGAAGTGGAAAGAAATTGTGTGGAGTCAGCAAAGTGTATAATTGTGAGGTCTCTCTACTCCTCGAGGGGTGGGGCGGGGGTGAAGGAGTCTCAGAAGAAGGGTCTCTTTTTTTCTTTCCTGCTCAAAGAGACGTCTTCTCCTCCCTCCTTAAGGTGGTAAATAGTGTACTTTGCATGAGGAGCGTGGCAGAGGAAGGTCTTCAGCACATTTCGGAAGGTCTCCACTTCCAAGGGGGAGTTAAGCCAATTTTTTTTTTTTTTTTTTTTCATTTTTCCCCCTCGCTTTTTTTCTCATAGAATTTTATGTGCCAATGAGATTGAATCTACTTTAAGTTGACATACTTATCATCTTCTAGGGTATACATACATTTTATGCTGTTCAATTTAAAATCCGAATGAATCATTTACATTAAAATTCATTAAATTCGACAAAATTATAATAATTTTTGAATATATAATTGTTTTAAAAAATCTAATTATTTTAGAATTTAAAATATATTAATATAAGAATTGACGCTGAACTAAGAAATAAATACTTTAACTAATGGAGTTTTGAACAATGGTAATAAAAAATTTAGATGAACAAAATAATTCACACACACAAACACTCATCATATGAACAATATCCAATTCACCTCAGACTCTGTTAAAAATTAGTAAATATAAAGAAAATTGTCAGAAGTCTGTGCATCAAAAAATAATTCGGACACAGTTTATACTAATGAAGAAGTCAATAATCTTTCAAACTATGCACTTACTAAGCGCATAAGGGCCACTAGAGTATTAACCAAAGATGAGATTTATAAAATTAATCAAAAATATTTATTTATATTGATACAAATTGTGCTGTTTATATCGATCTAAAAAATTAATTATTTATCTATATAAAATTAATTTATAACATTTAAGAGCGAATTTACGTCATAAAAACTTTAAAATCGAGCATTTTATGTATAGTGTAGAAGAGCAATGAGTCATCAATTAATATGTCAATACATGAGTAAATATATTACTCAGTGTTTTTAATAAGATCTGCAATTTCACTGATGGTAAGAAACATCTTCCCAAAAATATTATACTATTTAAAACAATACTGAAAAGTTATTTTCCAGTTAGAAAATCTTTATAGCTAGAAATTATTAAAGCAATATACACAAACCATAGGAAAGTTCACAAAATTTATATTTAAAAAAATATTATATTCAGAAAAACCGTTTCGTATAAATAAATACGAATTACAATATATATTTATCTACTTTCTCTAGAATGTGTAAGTAGTACAAATAGTAAGTATATTCCTAAAATAATATTAATTATCAATAATATCAGATCAATTCCTACATGCGCATTCAATTTTATACAATAAACTGNATAAATAATTATATATATATATATATATTGCTAAGAGTACATGAGTGTACTCTATAACAATATATATACATGAGTATGCATATGTACATGAGATTATTTGTTTTAATAAGTACTGAAAATCGGTGTTTATAAAAATTAACTAATCTCTTGTTAAAATTTTGATTATTGTCATTGACAAATATATTTTTCGGTAAATTATTTTAATTACATTAGTAAATAATTCAATGATGAAATATACAACATATTTTCCAATTAGATACCAATGGTGATTTTTCCAGGATGGGGTTGTGGTTGATCATAGGACTGGAAGGTGGAGATTCGGAATTGTGCATAGATAATTTAGCAAAACGAATACCTAGACCAGAATAGGAATATGATTAGAAACGTAGTAGGTAGTGTTTAATGGAGATAATAAAATTCACCCTAAGTATATTCCACTAAACCACTCGTCTAAATGACTCCATTCCACCAGTAACACTCTTCTTTCTTTATATTTGTATGTGTGCGTGTGTGTGTGTGTATTAAGCAGCCGATAAGCGAAAAAAGAAAAAAAAATTATAAGAATTGTTGGAGCTATAAAAAAAAAACCATAAAAGAAACATATAGACGTTTATAATATTTTAAAAATATATAATTAACCCTAATTAAATTGACGGAAGTGATATCGGAACAACATGAATACATATTTGCAAAACTAATATCTTTTTTATTTTTATATTTTTGCAGGGCTACACATCTTTAAGGATTTTCATTAAGAGAGACAGTATAATTTCACAACTTTTTTCCCTAATTTTTGACGTAAAAGAGTTTTCATTTATTTGGTTTAAGAAGAAAATAAAAAGTTTAACCATTAGACAAAGAAAATCAGACTACTCAGATAGAGAAGTTCTGATTACAGATTTCAAATCGCCGAAGTTTCTATTCCCGTCGGATTACGCGAGAGAAGGGGTAATGAGGAAATGAAATAATAAGAACACGACAAAGAATGACTTCTACAGTTCTAGCAATCTCACGCCCCACGAACAGCCTTACGCTCAAATTTAGCTCAAACGTAGCCAATTACGCAGGCTCCTTGGGCTAAAAATCCCGCTTGAAGAGAGGCGCTAATCTCCGGAGCAGGGCTCTCAGCGGAGGCATTTAACTGGGCCTATTAACATTAGAAAGGGCAATAAGGAGGTGTTAATCCGCGGACAAGATAACCCTCTTGGAGGGAGGAGATAGCCAGGAAGGTTACAATAGGAACAATGAACCACCCTCACTCCTCCCCTACCGCCGACATTTGCATCCCTCTTTTATAATCACCTCATCGAGAGATACCGAAAGTGTCTCTGGAATGGATGTGTCTCCTCCGAGCGTTCTCTCAGAGGGGTTCCGAGCCAGGAGGGTGCCCAAGGGAACGCAATCTTCCACGTGCCGAACGCCCATACTCTTAGTATATAATGTGATATGCTTCCATAAAAGTAATAAAGAGTATAAGCAATAGGAGTAAGTACCCCTGTAACTCATCAAATTTGAGGTGTAGTAATTTTAGTAATTTCTTATCATCAATTGAGTGCATGAATATATTGATTCTTCCATTTGCTTGAGTGCTTAATTGCTACTGAGTATACTTAAAGTCTAACTAGTCAGTATAGAAAAATATATATAGATATATAAGTAAATGTGAGTATATACACATAAGCATATAATATGGATATAGTAAGTAATGGTGCATTTATATTATTTGCTCTGACTATCAATGGTGTATTATTTGCCCGTTTCCATATAGACTCATCAATTGCCCAGGTAGATATTTTATCAAAAGTGCTCTAAGTGTCTAAAAATACGACGAGAGCAGTCTATTTGTCGAGCCCAAATTTTTTCCTCCCTATATTTATTTAAGCAATGAATTTGAGAGTAAGTAGAAACTCATTTCTTTTATTTTTTTAAAATATCCTAAAATCCTTTCTTTATTTTTCTGCTGTCTTGGCACGAGTATGATTATAACAGAAAACTATCTATACTTTAGTTCAAATGAAGAATTTTTAAGCGTAGATATTATTAGTAGAGAATTTTTGTTGGGTTCGGTCAAACCTCAGTGATAATTTAAATTTTCGTAAAATAGTGTAATACTCTTCTTAAAAACAATACTGTTGTAGGTTCCTTTCATTAGAGATGAACTTCAAAACACATAGTAGTTTTCAATTTTATTTATATTCAAAACAAGCATTTTACCTATAGTGAATATATATAAATATAATACACAGATACTTGAGTTTCGGAGTTACTTAGCATGATTGATAGGTTTCATGGGAGACCTCACTCTAAAATATTCTCTCATTAAGGTAAAATAGAAAATTATTTATAGAAAATATGGTGACTATCGTATATTGAATTTACAACGATGAATATATAGGGTGTCCTAAAATTAACGAAAAATTTGAATTTAATAGAAAACATAGTTTTTTATTGTTATTTTTATTGAATCATAAAGTACATTGGATAGGATTATTTATGGAATTACACATCGGGCAAATGTGTTTGCCATACAGCCCCGGAAACAATTCAATCGCTACATGAGACATTTCCAGGTCGTGTACTCTCTTGTCTCTAAATAACACTATCCTATGTACTTTATGGTTAAATAAAAAAATAACAAAAAAATACTAAAAAACTATGTTTTCTATTAATTTTAAATCTTGCGTTAATTTTGGGACACCCATTATTAAGTCCTCTGTAACATTCAATTAAACTGCATCACAATCAAATGTGAAGTTGAAGCTTATTATGAAGAAAACTATTATTATATAAAATTACTTCCTAAAACAATCAATAATGAGAAACCAAATATAGCTCTATAGATGTAATGGTAAATCTAAAGCCAGTCACGCACGTTATAAATATAGGTACCTGTAGAAAAGATTATTGTGAAGAATGTTGAGCTAGGCTTACAAAAAGGTTAATTATTTTCAACTTGAAGCCTTTATATCACAGCGATTAAAAATATCTGCAATCCTGATTGAAGAAAAAGTATAAAATTCCAAAATTACAGCCTTTTATGATACAAGGATAAATTATTTCAGGGTGATCGTTCGAGCTGGAAACTCCAGGAATAATCAACTTCCCAGTCTAACACTAAATTAGGCGTGGAGAAATCTCCTGTAATTGCCTGGGTGTGTTGTCATGAGACAAAGTCTTCGGGGAAGGGTTGTGTTGAAGGGTTGGCACTGTGTTTTCACGCGAGCACGTGTCGGGATTTCCTATTAGCACCCCGAGAGCCCGAGGCTGTGTACCTAAGCGAATTAAGAGCCGAGAGAAGAGGGCTGCCAGAAATTGTGTTCTTCGTGTGGAGGGGTGCAGGGGGTGTGGAAAGAACCCTTTTGCCCAGGTCCGTAGGGGTGATATCTCTTTAGGCCCGCCAAGATACCTCAAGATCCCATCAAAAACGACTGTTCTACTTTATGTATTTCTGAAAAGTTAGTAGTAGTGGTCCTTGAAGAAAAATACTCTCATTTCATAAGGCATTGATAGTTCATCGTATAGGGAAATCATTTATTACTTGCTAAAAGCCGTATCAATTTGCCTCTTTAATAAAATATCAAGAAAATACTATAAGAAATACATATTACAAAACGACCAAAGGTTAGGAAAATAGAAAAAAAACCCCCCCATTCATACTTGTCATACAAAAACATTGTAGAATAATACTCTTATATAAATAGAAAGGATTTTTCAAGAATATATATTTTCTTTATAAGCATCAGAAATCTGTTAAGTATATGCTGCCATTGTGTAACGGGCTCTTTATTCTTTATGTTAACTAGTAGGATAGTTTATAATAACCAAAGGGCGTTGGAAAACTCCACAAGCAGGTACGGAAGAAGTTTGTGGTTAATCAGGACGACAAACCTATACAGCTCTATCTCTCGGACTGGCTTGAAACAAACTCAGTATCGATAGTACAAATCTATAACCAGCTAAATCACAGGTGTTACTTTATTAAATGAAAGTATGACATTATCTCTGAGAGTATGACTTTGTCTCATGAACTGAGCTAACTTGAAATAGTTAACTTCATCCCAGGATGGGATTTTACAACTGATGAAATATCAAGCATGAATGAAAATAAGGAAGAACAAAATAAATGTAAAAGTACTTGGAATTTTGATTCAATAAAAGAAGTTTTGCAAGGTTGATAGTAGCAGTACACCCACACTTCACTTAACCACAGTACCCTGGACTCCTTCTCTGCCAGACACATCGGAACTTACCAAGATGGCCCCATAAGCCCCTTCCCCCCACCCCAGAACGGGGCCTTTACGATTTCCCATTCTAATAAAACTATCTGGCCGGCTGCACCATGGAGTCCCGCCACCGCCGGAAAAAACAGACACTAACCCGGGCCCCCGGACAGGCAGTCAGACAGCTGTTTCGGCCCCAATCACAGACGCTCATTGCCGGCGCACATCCCTTTATGGGGGACGTTACCAGACACGTTTCCAGGCGCGCATAAAATTTTATGGGGAGTCTAGATGTTTACTCGCAATAAAGATCTCCAACTTTGAGCAAATCGACAGATATTACGATAAGCTGGGGTCTCGTTCAGAGAGAAATGCAAATATTTCGTTAAGGACAAAAATAATATTGTTTAGATGTCACAGGATGAAATAAAACTGAAAAATGCCACCCTTAGTGTTAGTTAAATGGAGCGCAGCAAGGATAATGTGCCCATTTCCATTCTAGAAACTAATTCACAAGGGTAAATAACAAGGGTATGTAATTACAAGGGTAAAATTAAAGTAAAATATGAGAAATTTTGGGGTATATCTTGTATTGCGCCCTGAATATTCCTTTTCAGCAAAAAGTGCCTTTGTTAATAGCAAAGAGTTACCAAGTACACCAAAGAGGCTCCAATGCAAAATCACGTTTCACATAATCTAAGGCTATGAATCTGAAAACGCTCAGATAAGAACAAAACAAATTTTTAAATAAAGGATGTTTTATATACTATATAAAAGAATTCTTTGCTGAAAAAATTTTAATTAAAAATTGAAGAAAGGACAAAGCATGGTGGAAATGTGTCACTTTATTAAGTATTTTAAGAAAAAATTTTGTATTTACTATATTCTGTAAAATAAACTAAACTATGTAATTTGCTAAATACGTTGTTCAATTGCTTGTGACAATATCACGGGTAAGTAAGCGGTCAGTGCTGTAACTCCGAGGTTATAAGAATAACAATATAATAATAATAAATCCTTGAGATCATTAAAATAATAATAATAACAAAATATAATCATTTTTCTGATCGAACCACTCCCAATCAGTGAGTTTATTTTGTATTTGATTAGTTACATTGTTTGTACATCATACTAAGAAATAAATATCTATGCTAAGGGAGAAAAATGAATTTAAATCTACAGAAATCCGTAAAGATGGTTGGCCGATAGGTGGGATTTAGAATGAACTGTGTTCTCTGTATTCTTTTCTTTTAACAATTTTTCCCTTCGTTCACTTTTTCCATGGATAGGCGTGATCCATGTCACGATGATTCAGTCTGTTCAATGATTTTTTCTTTCCGTTTTTCTATAACCAAAGATCGATCCTTTCCTCTCCAAGATATTTTTTTCCAGGGAGTTAGGAAGAAGTGAGCAGGACGTTATAGTGACGTAGTAAACCAGAGACAGGCAGTAGGCGTCATTTACACCGCTGATTAACCAAAGTCAATAACATGAACAATCTCCTTGCTCGTGATGATTAATCATGATAAATAATCTAAAAGGTTATTTGCACTACCAATGAATATAGAACTTTCTATCATACCTTCTATTATCCCTCTTCATTTCGGCAGAAACCAATGAAGAAAGATAATAGAAGGTAAGATAGTTATAAATCATGATATTCAATAGAGTAAATTAGAGTAATTCAATAGAGTAACTTAATAAAATTTATTAAATTAATAAAAATTTGTTACAATAGCATAGAAGAGAAAACATTTTATGTTTTCTCTCCTTTAAAATATATATTTAAATTGTGAAAATGAGAGTGGAGGGAGGGGAATGAGAGAAGAAGTGAAGAGTGGGGTAATTAAGTTGACTGATCAAGTATGCTTATTTTATAAATAGAACATTTATTACTTTTTAGACGAAAAGATCACATGAAAAATTTTCTGCGAAAATAATATTCTTAAAAATATGCTTCCTCCTGAACTAAAATACCTATAAACTGTAACATAATATTTCTTTTTGGGGGGTTTTTTTTTTCTTCACCTCTTTACAACCCAGAGAATTAAAATATTTCATTTTTAATTCCAAAACTGTCAACTGCTTCTTGGAGTTGTCACCACTTAAAAAAAAAGCAGGTTCTTATAATACTTATAATTCTGAATAATGCAATATTTTCTCTGAGCAGCTAGTGGAAATAATAAAAAAAAAAAAAAAAAAGGGAAGGGGGGAGAGGGCAAAATGTTTAAGAAGAGAAGAAAAGGGATCATTTATATGATCTTTCTAATTCAATTATTCAACTCTCTTACCCCCTCCCCCCCCCCAAAAAAAAGCATTTTAATATTAATTTTTATTCGGTTGTTTTTCAAGAGATTCGCTACAAGCCCCGACCAACCTACCCCTGTACTTGATTCCACTTTCTACCTACTTTTATAATGATTGCTCTTGAAAACGTAGGCGAATATTCATTATGTCCACCCCTCCCCGACCCTCTTCCAAGATTTTTTTTTTTTTTTTTTTTAGGCTTGAGCTTTTAATTTCTTTTTATGATATTTAAAAAGGAGAGAATGAGGGAGACGACGGGGAATGAAAAACACCTCTAACAGCTTAAATATTTTAAGTGAAAATTCTTATAAGGGTCGCTTTTCTAAATAATAATTTCAAAGCCCTTGGAAATATATACTATAATACACACTTCACAGCACATTCACATACAAGCACTACTCACACAAAAACACACATGGGCAACACTGACTTACTTCACCTTCTTCATAGAAAAAAAATACAGGGTGGCTAATTACGAAAAGGGATGAAAAATGATTTAGTAAAATCTTAATTAATAAAAGACAAAAGGTATTTTTCAAAATCTAGTTTAAGGCTTCTCATAGAAGTATGGGCTCAAAAGAGGAAGTATGAAGTCCAAAAATTTACTCAATAATATTGCAAAATTTATATTGTTTTTATATTTTGAAATACATAATTTAAATAATTTTTTTTCACTAGATTGTAATAGTTTTATTTGTAAAAATGAATCGTCCACATTGGTTTGTGAAATTTGATTTATATATATATATTGAATCTACT
>KZ807291.1:184956-225832 GCA_000696205.2 Oncopeltus fasciatus | reverse complement strand
ATATTTTATAATTTAAAAAAGAAAAAAAATATATTAATCATTTAGGAAGCTCTGTCGTGAAGTTATTCGATTTATGTATCGAAAAAATTACACAACTCCACAGAAAATCTCAATATTCCTTTATGGAACAAAGCGCTATCGTGCTGTAGAATTCTTATCTGAGGATAAGATTTAAACTCACAATAGCACACAACTTTTAATTAAAAAATAAAACATTATAAATAATATGTATAATTATTTCAATACTACAAATCATATATATCTTATTTGTTTTTAATTGTCTTTAAATACTAAAATACATTGATTCTCAAAACTAATTAAGAAATATCTTCTCGTTACCTAGCGTTAGATCATATTTGTTCTAAAACTACATTTGTGAATTTATACCCAATACATGAGGAGAAATTAAGATATAAAAAAAAATGAAATGACTGAATTTCCATCCGCGTACGTCCAAAAGAATGTGGGGCCCAAGAAGAAAGTTATAAAAGTCTTTCAATGTTTTTGAGCAACGAGTACTCATTCCGCTCGCTGGTTTCTCACGACATATACGATCCGAACGACAAAGAGAGGACAAACACGGGGGGGTTTCCGGGTCGGCGAAGAAAAATGGGCCTCTGATTCGAGACGACAATCCGTTCGGAGCTCGGAAGATACGAGACTCTTCCTCAAATATTAGCGGGGAAAGAGATGGAGACGCTGGTCTACCACCTCCATCTACATTCGGAGGCCGCGAGCAGGAGGCCAGAGGATGAAAAGGAAGGGAGGGGGGGAAAAAAGTCTTCTTTATCAGTTCAAGCGGAAAACTCATTACTCCACGAAAATAAACATGGGGGACGGCGAAGTAGGGGCGGCTCGGTTAATTTGTGATATGCGCCCTCCGAGAGTTCGAGAAAAGTCGCCTAATATTGTCGAAGAGGAGAGTCAAAAGGAAAAGTAAGATATCAAAGCACTCCGGCGACTACTTATATCAGGCGAATGGAAGCCATCTTGTGTAATTTCCCTAGAACCGATCCTCTTCGCATTGGCTTCCCCTGGATCCCGGGCCACACATGATGGGAGTGGTCTCGTACAGGCACACGCTTCGATTGTCGCGTATATGCGCTTGGGGGTTCCGTGGGAGACTTTAGATGCAACCGCATTCACCAGATTAAAATGGAAATGTGATTGAAAAAGAGCGAACTTGGATGTTGACAGTAATCAGTTAATGGAGGGAGGCGGAAAGTTTAAATAAAAATGCACCAGAGCAAACTGCATTTTATAAAATATTCATCACATTAAAACTGTAAATAAAAAAAAATGAAGATTTTTCTGATGTATTTACAACAAGAGAATGATTTTATTAGCTTTGTGCAGATGAAGAGTTCAATTTAGATATTATATAACTTATTTTAATAATACAAGTAAATTACTACAATTGTTTGTACATAAAATACTTCTTATACACTCTTTTGTTTACTTAGAAGGATAATCTTAAGCTTTTTTCATACAATCAAAAGCATACAACATTAAATATATAAATAAATACAAACCTATATGATTTAAATATTTAATGTTGATGTAATCTTTCAATAAATGATAATAATAGTAATTTTAAAGCTGTATATGTTGACTTTTAAATATTTTTATTTGTGGTTTTATTTATCCCACGTAAATTATAATTAATTCATGAGAGGGAACAGAATAAAAAAATCTATCTGTCCTCGCCAGGAATCGAACCTGGATCTCTTGCTAAGCAAGAGATCCAGGTTCGATTCCTGGCGAGGACAGATAGATTTTTTTATTCTGTTCCCTCTCATGAATTAATTGTATATGTTGACGTACTAAAAAGAAGCACATTATAACTCTGCTGTATATTTATATTGGGAATATTCGTATTTTAAACATAAGAAGTTAAGTGGGCTGTCATGTTGTGAAAGTATGTTCACTACTTTAAATAGATATTCACTTCATATATTAACAAAATATCACTACATAACTTAATGAGAAATATTTAATAGATGGCGATATATACGAATTATTTACTGCTAAATAATTCCAATTGTGTATATAGAAACAAAATTAAAAAAAAAAAAGATGCAAACTAAAAATAATGTCTGGCGAGAAGAACAGTGGTCTAGTTGTTTCGGCATAAATGTAAGGCCTTCATCAGGGCAAAAGGGGTGATAGGGAGAGAGACTCCAACATGTTGCTCTATAGTAACTACATAATGTCAGATGATTTAGTTAAAACTCTTTTAATTTCGTTACGATTTAATAGTTTACAGTAATTCGCTTTCATGAAAGTACAATAAAGTTATTTTGAAAATGTAGAAATCAGGAAGATAACTAACTGAGTGGAAGAGATAATATGTGTGAATAATTGCGATAGATAGGTATCTCTCTTGCTAAGCAACATTAGTTTTACTTGTCATTTATTGATTTAAATCAATAAATACATGCACTCAAAATATTAAAATGTTTTTCATTAAGGCAATTTAACAATCCACAGAAATCTATGTAATAAAATTAAAATGAAATCATTTATTAAATTTACAGTTCACCAAGATCAAAATATGGTTCTTTCTGGTTGGAAGAATTCGTTAATGGCTAAAACTGGTTAAAGGTAAACCAAAATTTAAAATTAACTTTAATGTTTTCTTTATTAAAAGCGTTACGAAACTAATTCATAAAAATATAGGGTTTTTTTTTGTTTAGTTTTAGCCTCCCTAGGGTCATGGAGGGAGGGACTATCTACAGGTTGCCACCCTATTCTATACATCCATGGCTCAAAACAAGCTTTTATCTATAAATAAATTTCGTCTTGGGCGGGATTTGAACCCGCAGCGTCAGAACTGCAAAACTAAAGCTCTGATCCCCTGTGCTACCGTTGCGGCCCATAATATAGGTTTAAAATGTAATTTTACTTTATTAATATAGTTTAACATTTGAAAAAAATCGTATACTAAGAAAAATATTTAAGGATGTAATTTCAAGAGTTGGTTTGGCTCTTATATTTAAAATACAGAACGAAAATTCGATATTTAGGATTAAAGATTTTTAATGGATTTATTTTTTATCTGGAATCAGATGAGGGGTGTGAGTGTAGAGGAATATCGTATTATCTTGGTTATTGTATGAATTTCGTAAAAATTTAAAGAACACATTAGGTCAAAAATTTAATTTCCTACGATCTATGTTCTCTAACATTTTTACGACAAATTGAATTTAAGCAAGATATTTACAATAACGATGATCGAGTACTCCCCTCACTCTCCACCATTATAGAGTCAGATTTAGTTGTCTTTCTTTTTTAGGCTATTGCTATGTCAGACGTGCAGGTCTTATTCATGTCCATGATTGAGAGATAGACATCTGCTTAGTTTACGCAACTCCTGAACGATGGGAGGGAAATTTTTTACTAAATTTTTTTTTTTTTAATATTTTTTAAGATGTACATTTATGAAGACATTAGATGGGATCTCTGGATCAGGCAACATGGAAAAAATAACAAAAATTTACATGGAATTGTTAAAACTAACCACGGAGTCCAATGTGAGTGCGAGGATGGCTAAGTAGAGACGCGGGGGCGTGCGTTGGAGAGGCGGCCCAGTTTCGGGACCAGCTGGCCCGTCCTAAGAGGAGTGGGAGGAGGTCGGTCCCTCGGGGTCGACGTACCCTGGCGGCCTCTACCAGCTCGCCGTCGCGCTAGGCCTAGAAAGTCGGTCAGGGTTGCTCGGGGCAGAGGGTGAACAGACTCAGCCGAGGACAACTTACATCGCCACCTACGAGAGGAGTCGGTCCTCAGGGGGAGGGTACGAAAATTAGGGGCTGACGACTACTCATTGGAGGATTTCTGGGGTGCCAGGGTAACTCAGGGGATACGGTTCGGGTCTCGCAATCCAGGCGCTGTGGGTTCACATCTCTTCCAGAGCAATGCTTGTCCTATAGATGTTTAGGGATGGCAACCTGTAGATAGCCCCTCCCTCAATGACCCTAACTAGAAAGGGAGGCTAACACAAAAAAAAACAAAAAAAAACAAACACATATTTAAAAAAGGCAATAATTTAGCTATATGGGAAATCTTTAATTTGTAAAGTTTTATCTCAACAACATACAAAGTTTATGAACTATTTAATATTAGTATTAAAATTTTGAATTAAAGTAAACCTGAAATAAATTTTCAATAATTTTTATTTTTTTATTTTTGATCTAATTTTATTTCAATAATATGATTAAAATCTAGAAGTCTTNATAAGTAGAATCTACTTGCCCTACGATAACAGGTCTTGGATTGACTCGTTCATTGTCACTGATCAGGAAGCCTAATGCGGGCTCACTGGATAAAAAAAATAAAGAGAGATTAATCAAATGGGGGTGGTTTTTATATAAGCTATAGAGGGGTGAGTTAAAGAAGAATTAGGAAAAAGAAAAAAAAAAAGAATTATAACTTCCGGTACGGTCCGAGGCACACATTTCATAGAGCCAAGGTTTCGCTAATCGTACTATGGACTTCCTCAGAGATGATATCTACTTTACCCCTGAGGGCATGATCCAATCCAGAATCAGTAATTATTTGTAAATTACAAGCCAGGTGAAGCATTCGTACGCACGTACCTTGACGCAACTTTTTTAAAAATATTTAAAGATCTTCAAGTTAATTTTACAAGTTACTTAGGAGAAGATAAACATATATTTCGTTCAAAATTATTACATATATAATGTGTGTGTGTTTGTAAGCTTGCGGGTCTGTGGAGCCAGCCCCGTTACAGGTCAAGGAGGTCCAGACTTATTAAATTGATGTTTTCAAGTGGAAAGGAGACAATCAATTTTAGTACATAAATACGGCTGAAGTCGGGAATGTGTTGTCCTCGGAATTATCATGAGTATCATTAATTTATTGCACGTTATTTATTATCTGTTGCGAAAGTTTCAACACAATTGAATAAAATATGAAGTAAATAAAGACTGCCGATTGGAGGGTAATCTTTTCCTCCTTTCACCCTTTTACTGCAGACATCAAAGTGCCTACTCACGGCCGTGCGCATTAGGGAAGAGTGTGGTCAGCACACCGTTAGCCGTCAGGGGTTTTTTTTCTTTCTATTCAATGATAAATGCTGTCCAATTAGGATAGAGTTCCCTACACTTTACTAGGCATTAGTACAGTGCAAAACGTAACAGTAAATCAAGACAAAATTGCCAGTACTGAGCCTGGATCTAGTGCCTTCATCGCTAAGCTAACAGACTACTCTTCAAGTTGACATATGTTTCATTATTTATATATTATATTTTTACTGTCAAGAATTTGTTTTTGTCGAAGTTACACTTAAGAATAATCATCTGAGCTAATCGGTATAAACTTATGCACATCATTGTTTTTATTACTATTATAACTATTCTTTCTAATTATGCTATTTATTTATTTTTCTATAAGTGTTAGGCTCCCTTTCAACAACTTAGGGCCATAGAAGGAGGGGCTATCTACAGGATGCCAAACATATTAAAAACGACCATGGCTCAGGACAAGCTTTTACTAACAAGCAAAACATTGTTCTGGGCGGGATTCGAACCCCATGCACCAGACCAGGATTGCGTGACCCGAAGGGATCCCATGAGCTACCCCGGTGCCCCTAACTATACTATTTATAACTTATTTGTCCACATTCAAGGCTCATTCGATTTCTGGAATAATGGTAGTATCTACAACTTTAAAGATGGGAAATATATAACTTTCACAATAAGTGTGAATAGTGATTATTCAGGTGTTTCAGTAATGACTAGATTTTACTGTTGATTTTTAATGCGTTATTAATACTTGCGTATATATGTTTCGTAATAATCGATAAATAGTTTATAAAATAATAGATATGAATATAATATCGATTATAGTAGTCATCTGTATGGTAGGGACTCTGATTCTGCAAGTAGATTATTGTAAGACACATTGGATGAGAGTAAGTTACCTTTTCTTACATCATGTCCGTTAGTCAGCTGTTCTATGGTAACATCAGTGCTGAACATCAGCTGTTCCTGATGGGTAAAACGTGATGGAGAAAAGTATGTACTTAGGTTATTACATAACCTCAACGGCTATTCTTAAGGAAATATGATTTTATTGTAACTTTCGTTATATAAAGCCAAAGAGCTGAAAATACTCTTTCAACGAATGTTGACGGCTTGAGGATGAGGTAACGTTCATAATGATGGGTTAGCAGCAGGGCGTATCCGTTTGGGCGGGTCGAGTCATGTCCTGGAAAGGCCTTAATAGAAAAATAAAGGACTTCCAGTGCCATAGGCGCTTAGAACAGGGTTCATACATGTAGATAGCCCCTTGCTTCTAAATGTTTCAACGGGATAGAGAAACAAAAAAAAAAAAAAAATGGAAACATTCGGACTTTGAAGTAGCCCCGTAAATCAAGAAGACACAGTTGGTATCCAGGCCGAACTTAAAGGACAGATAATAACGCATTCGATTTGCAGTATAATAATGAAGGCTTTTCATTAATAGTGGATGATTGAAAATGAATTCAAAACAGAAATTGAAAAAGGTCATTTGATCTCACAATACATGAAATACATAATTTGTAACGATATTAATATATATCCTCATTTTCCCTGCAATGTGACATTTAATTAATTTTATTTACTAATTTTTTTTGTGTATGAATATTGTATTAAGCCATAAAATTACAAGATGTTTATAAGCAGAATGTTATAAATAAAGACTTTTTATACATAAAAATATATATAAGTATAATATAATAATACTGAACATCATGATATGAGCGTATTTTCGATATAATTTGATAGGTTAAAATGGCCAGATCGGGAGAACCAAGATGGAATATTAATGAATTATTATGATGGTAAATGAATTAATATATATGATTCCCAACGCTGAAAATAAAAATTTTATCTCCTACAATAGTATCTAAAATAAATTTTATCATGTGTTTTAACAAGCCCAATACGAAAAAGTAGCAATATAAATTTACAAGCTGCATGTCACATTTTTTCTCATCATATAGGCACTCGCAGAGGTAAATATATAGAGTGAGGACTATGTAGATTTGTACATATGTTGATAAAAATTATATACATATATATTACATATATAAATACACAAGCATGAAAAAAAAAATTCGTTAATGGACAAAGGCATTTTATTTTTCGCATACATCAGCATGTTAAATGAACTTTCGTCACTGCTGATACCATAGAATGCCAAGAGCTGCCTCCTATTGATAAGAAAAATATTGTTTCACTAAATGAAAACATTAAAAATAACTTAGGAATTTTTTATGATTGGTAAGCGAATTTCTAATTACATAGCAAAATTACTGCAGAAAATATGCATAAAAATATTATAGGTATTTAAAAATCAATACCATAAAAATTATATTATAAGAAACCTAGGTTTCAACTAAACAGACAAATCCATATTTAATAGTATCTCCATGTCATGAATGCAATCCGAAACTTGGTGATATGTATTTTAAAACAGCTGAAAAAGTTATAATTTCTAGGATCATTAAAACTAACCTTCTCTTCTTTTTTTTTTTTTTTTTTTTTTTTATTTCCTTAATTTTCCTTTCATGATATATATATTTTTTTCATTTTTAAAAATTTTTTCAGAGGATACTTGTCGAACCTGCAGCTGTCCTGTCCAAAACAGCCGAAGGACTTAGCTCATTTTTCAACACAAACATACACTGTTTCCGAGAGTACATGGCATCCTAATTATGTTAAAGAATTGACGTCACGTATACTTTGTTCAGACTTTTCCTGTACTCCTCTCATATCTCAGTGGAATTCCTGCTGAAGCCTCTATGTAGTGAATCTCCCCTTGCAAGGGAGTCGGGATAATGGAGGACTTTTAAGTGCTTTTTGTCGTGTCAGGTGACGAGGCAGCAATTTTCCGTATTCAGAGGAATCTAGTAAGTCGAATCGCATCAAAAGTAATTACCCCTTACCCCAAGGTAAATCGCCTTATCCCAGGTCAGGCGGTAAAAAAAAAAAAACCGAGGCTACCGGGCAAATTATTTAAGAAATAGGATTCACTGGAGTCTGCCAAGAGAAAGANATGCCTATTATATATCTTTGAATGCACAATGGAATAGTAATAATATTATATATATATATACATAACTACTAACTATACACACCCACACACACAAATATAATTAGTTGATTGTTCCGGATTTAGAACAATAAATCTAAGTAATAACAATAAAAAAAAATTTTTTTTAATGTGTAATTACTTAAATGTGAAAAGTAGTAAATGTGTCACAACAGTTTTTTTTAATTTTATAAATAGTAATCATTTAAAATTGAAAATTGTTTGTGTGTATTTTCCGCTCTGATAAAGAGAAAATGTATTCGCAAAATATTGGGCCAGACTAAATTATTGCCCAAAATTTGTTTTCCTTAATACCAGTTATATATATATGTATATAAAATAGATTGTGTGTTTGTATGTGACGTATGGACTTTAAAACGGCTGGGCGGATTTTGATGAAATTTTCAGGGAGTCTTCAGAATATTCAGTTGGGTGACACTGTGAAGCCTGATTTTTGATTTTCGGTCTGAGGGCGGAGGGGCGTGGCAAAATCAATTTTAATTTCCAATTTGCCTTAAATACATGTTTCTTTTTTTATTTAGCCCATATCTACACCTTATGTAAATTATTCTGTGAACAAACTTTATGATAGGTATTCCATCAATTTTTATTTTGGATGCCGTGTATTTCTCTATTTAAATCCTGTGAAAATACAACACTAATGTTTGCTTAGGGCCAGCAATGCCCTAAAAAATAAAAAAAAAATTTAGGCGAAACGAAGTTTGCCGGGTCTGCCAGTATTTAATAAAAAAAACCAAAAATATTTTAATATATGAAAAGTTTAAGCAAAGAATTGCTAATTTAATGAAACCGAATGAATTAAAAACACACACACACACACACACATATATATAATTAGAAGATTTTAGTNAAAAAAAAAACAGTAAATGATTAATCTTACCATCCAAAGAGGAAGGTCAATCACATTAAAAAGTAAAATTACTTTCAGTCTTTAGGCTCTAGACTGGCCTCTACCATACTCAACGATTGTAGTTGCATTCCTAAATATCATACAAGAAATACAAGGGAATAGAACAAAAAAAATTTACTACCTCAGCCGGGACTCGAACCCGGGTATCCTGCGTGTTCGACTACGATAATTAACGTGGGATTAAATACGACTAAAATCAGTATTTATTCCTAAATATATTTCCCTAATAAGGTAAAAAAAAAGAAAAAAAAACGGAGAGTTTATGACCGTAAAGATTATAAGAGAATTTGTAGGGGTTCGGTAAGTTTGATCTAAAAAATATACAATTTAATGAAAAAAATTTTTTTTTTTTTTATCAATCTTGACCGAATCCCAACAAATTCTCTACTAGTTATAAAATGACATTTTAAACATATTAATCTTTATTAATTTTTTTTTCCGGCATGCCAACCAAGGCAGTCATTAATAACAATAACTCAAATTGCTTTAGAAAACCTTTGAGTCTTTCAAATCATTAGTACAATTTTGTTATTTTATTTATTTTTTAATGTAAGTATATGTATTGTCTATATGTATCTAGCAGATAATGAATTTGTTAAGTTTTATTTCGGAAATAAGTGGAAAGAAGGTATTCAATGCACAGTACGGAGAAGATTGCAGAGTACATTAATTTGTTGGTAACTACATGAATAATTAAGATATTTATGATTGTTTTAATTATTAATTCACTAAGCTCATTCACCAGCAATCGCGGAATTCATGGAACAATAAATAAAAAAATTTAAAAAAAAAAAAATGTTAAATACCCAATCTGCTTCTATATTTCAAAAACTAGTCGACCGGATAAATTGACACTGATGGGCTCCACCCCTCAGACAGCCGGATCACGGCGGTCACGCCCCCAGAGTGCATCGCCCAGGGATGCATGGGTGGAACTGCAGTCATTATGGAACCGACATAAGTGGGTTGTTTTGTTTAAAGGAATTCAATCAATTAATTAGTTTTCTTTGAAAAATAAATAACCCATAATGAAAATTAGTCATTTCATATTTAAGAATTTACTTTAATAAATGTACGGAAATTCCTAGACGGGTTTTTAATGTTTTTCATGTTAAGCTTCGAACCCCAAGACTACTGATCTACACCTGGGACATAACCTATAGGTGAGCAATGCAGGAGAAAGCACATCGGGATATGGAAGGCTGTGAGGTGCGTTCCGTCCTTGAGCCGTTTCCCACTCCTCGGGCGATCTCCCAGAGGAATGTTGTTGGGAGTACACTAGGGAACACAGCCTTGCACATACATTAACATAGTCCTTTTGAAGCGAGCGGATCTTATTAAAGTCTCCGTGAAATATGTTTCAGACGTCTCCGGCCAGTTATTTATACCCTCGACTCCGTGAGAATACTGTAGCATTAAAAGAAGAGGAGGGGCATTGTTCCGGATATATACCAATCGTCGACAATTACAATTACCAAATAGGGATTGTTACGAAAGTATTGATCATAAAAAAAAATTAAACATATATCAATATGCTCTTCACATTATCAAATATCCCACAAGAAAAAAAAAACCATAAATAATTTAATGATGATACTGTTAAGGTATGAGCTAAGAGATTCATAGATTTCTCGTGGAATAACCACGAAATTTTAAGTATATTAATATGTCTTAATTAATCATTATTTTTACCTAATTTTATGAAATAAATTAATTAAATATCAAGTGCAATATTTTTATTCACATAGGGAAACATAGTCTTTAACTTAGTTAACTTAGAAAGTAGTTGAATTAACTTTACTAACTTTTACTGACAAAGTGGTAATGTCACGGTCCCAAAACTTCTATGTTACCTGCAAAAAAATTAAAAATAAATTATATTTTTAAATAATTATTCACAATAAAAACTTAAAAAAAAAAAAAAAAAAAAAAAAAAAAAAAAAAAAAAAAAGTTAAAATACTTTTTTTTTCTTATCAAAAAGCTAAAAAAAAGGATTATCGTGCGTACATTGCACCGATTCTTGTGTAAAAGCTCATTATCAACAGCTATTAAAACAAGGAATGTCTAAAATTTTCGTTTTATCATACAAAAGATAAGCATCGGAAACCAGGACCTAACACTTCAACTTATTTCCTTCATGTATTCATACAATAGATACATTTTAGTCTCGGATATATCACGGCCTCTGTGTAGTTGCATTCCAAATGCAGAGATCAGAGAGGCGCACTGATGAAGACGGTACAAGGAGTGGCTCACAATTGTCAGTCAAAGAATTATTTTTATTCGGCCGCTTTGAAATATCTACATAAGAGTAGCAGACAAAAACGGACGTTATGTGGAACATTATGGTACAGTCTTAAAAGGACAAGTAGCATATGATTGTATCTGTCAAGTACCATTGTATCTCTTCTGGGGGTAATGGCCAGATGAGGCCTAAGCTCTGGGAGAACGGATGGATAATGATTAACGTAAGGAGATAACTTTTGAAACTCCAAGAAAAATTAAGTAACTGTAACCGAGCTTAATTGCTAGAGTGCTATATTTTCCGATAATGATCAGAATTTTATGAAAATGTATTTAATAATAAATAAATTTTCAATTTGAGCGAAAATAAGAAGCTGAATTTTTGCACACTATGTCCTTCTTCCCACAACCATTCTTTTCCCTACTGAGTTCCGGCGCCCTGGGGGATGTGGTCGGCTTGGTCCCACCGAGCACATCCTCCTTCATAGGGCTGTCACCTAAAGCAATGATGGACCCTATATTCTATTAAAATGATGGGCCGCGAGGCGCAGCAAGGCGGGCTTTGTCTGTCTCTGTCCGTCGGGATGTGGCCTGTGTCAAGATCAACTTAAAGTTGATTTTATTAAAAAAATATGGAGGGCGCTGATAACCTCTGCAGTTGAACGCCGTAAATCATCCAATAAACAAACCTACTGAGTTCCATTCCTACACTACTGAAATATAATTAATGAGTTAAGCATATGTGATAAGAAGTTCCTTATAACAACTCTGTACTCTTGAGTTAATTGTTGGAGGCAGTAGGAATGTATCAATTCGGACATCGACTGCTCCTTCGGACATCTTTTTTGTGCTTCGAAAATACATTTTGACTAAATTATGATGACACCTCTACAAATTATAGCGTATAGTCAAATAATTTTGTTAAAAGTTCCAAAAGAAAGAGTTACTAGTGTACATGGGGAAAAGGTATTAAGCTGTCGTTTTACACATGAAATCCAGTATATTATCTGCAGAATCCCCATAAATTTTATATTTATATCTGATATAGAGATAATTCTTATCAGGGATTCTATAACCTTTGGAGAGAGCAATCTTGTCTCCTCCAACCATAAAAAAATCATGGGAATGAGAAACAAGCAATCAATCACCGTTATCTAATCATTGTCATTTATCCCGTCTGAAGTAGCCTTTGCTTCCGATGGCAATCAGGGGCAAGAAGGATACACAGATGCAGACAGAATGCATTCTGCAGCTCATAGCTGCCGTTGCGGAGGAGGTAATGCAGTTCCGAGCCCCCCCATTAGGGGGATGGCGGGGTGACTGATGGGCTCCACCCCTCAGACAGCCGGATCACGGCGGTCACGCCCCCAGAGTGCATCGCCCAGGGATGCATGGGTGGAACTGCAGTCGAAAGTGCATTAGTCATCTCGGACAGGCTTTGAGAGGCAGTTGAATGGGATCGATTAACGGTTAACATGTATTCCTAAGGTGTGGTCGCTCCTAAGCCCTTCAAACCGCCGTGATATGAAGATATTTAAATATCTACGCATAAGTATGATAAATAGCTATATTATCTCGATCTTAAAGGCGTATGCATTGTGAAAAAAGAGAATATTATTCAGAGTTCGTCTAACGAGAAATATACTTTCAAAGCGATAATTAAGAAAATAAATTGTAATTATTTACAACATAAAGAGCTAATTGCATAGTAATTAACTATGCAATATGTCAACAAATATAAAACTTCTTCCGTAGCTGCGTATGCTAAGAAGATTTGCCCAGTTCCAAGCAAGAGCAGACATAAATAAAAGTATTTATCTTACTCCCTAAAGAGTGATGAATATAAAAAGAAGCCAAGACGACTCTGGGGAAAGAGGTATAATAAAAATATATATTTATATTCATAAATATCTTCCTCAGTATGTATTTTGTGTTTTCATAAAAATGTCAAGAAATATTCAGAAACCTACACTTTACTCCCATTGAGTTCTGTAAACA
This sequence comes from Oncopeltus fasciatus, assembly GCA_000696205.2. NCBI lineage: Eukaryota > Metazoa > Arthropoda > Insecta > Hemiptera > Lygaeidae > Oncopeltus > Oncopeltus fasciatus. Next base: position 212,561 of record KZ807291.1, on the reverse strand, counting down.
TTTATTGTGACATTAATAACATATGAGATATCCGAGATATATTAGATGACTTTTCCATTTATCTTCCCCAAACCGCCAAACAAGTTTCCTGACATCAGCCATTTGTGTTTTGTTTGGTGAAGCTAAAATTATGAATTTGGATTTTACAATTCGTGACCACTGTGATTACTATGTACCATCGCGAACAGCATGGTTTCCTTGAAGGAAATGCGCTAATTATTAGCTCAATCTGAATGAAAATAACTTTATAAAGACACTGCTTTGAGTTATTTTTAAAATTTATTAAAAATTTTGTTTTAGAAAACTTATTAAATCTAGAAAGTTAAAAAAAAATAGATATAGTATTGTAAAATCATAAAGTCTCTAATAATTTTATATTTTTAAATGCTCAATTTGCTATTTTAGTATTTAAAATATTAAACAACTTTAGAATTCGTAAATAAGTCCTAATGTCAAACAGTAATTAAACTAAGTATTCAGTTATTCATACCTATTCAGGATGCAATTATCATAGAATATACAAAATGTATTCCTCAATTTTCCTGAAAGTATACGTTTATTTTTATTAATAAAAATACATCTCTATACACCATTACAGTTATATTATTCATTATTTTCTTGATAAAAAAAAAAAACATTAATTCAACTAAATAATAGTAAATAATGGGTATTTTCACTCAATATTCAAAGCATATGAAATGGATCGTAAAATATTATATAATTTAAAAATATAAAAATCGCAAGAATTGTACGCTCTGAATGATTTTAAATACAAAATCTGAAGATTTTCCAATCAGACTTAAAATAAATAATTAAAATACATACAATAATTTTTTTATTCATATAAAATACGAATAAATACAGTACTAAAGACGACGAGCCATTAGGTAGTAAAACTTGAACGGCGAAATAAAAATTCTAAAGAAAGGACAAAGTTATAAAGCTAATTTTAAAAATTTATAACTATCCTTTGTTTATCCTGATACACACACACACAATATATATATATATTTTGTGTGTGTGTGTGTGTGTNTGCAAACTATATATATATATAGTATAAGCCACAGGTAGTAACATTAATGCAGATTTGATTTCTTCATTTCTGTGCTTCAGTTTGTGAAGAGAAAAGAGGATTTCTAGTGTGATTTTATTGCTTCTCATTTGAGCTATTCTTCTTCCGATGGACAAACCGGTTTTCACGTTGTTAACATCTGTTCCTTCTGGGCCTCTAAGGACTTATGAACGATTTGATTTATATAATGCACACATATGATCTGTGTGTTTAATTTAGTATATTTTTCAAAAAGTAGTATTTTTGCCGTTTAGAAAGTAAAAATAATAATAACGTAGCCTCAAGGACTGTTTCAAAGAGGCTGACAAATCATTCCGAGCTGCTTTCAAAATTAGAAATAGTCGCTAATAACTTATTCACTTGTTTCCAGTAGAACGTTTGGTTTCTATTCTCATCGCTTTGTTTTGTCCGGCTTATTTCCGCCCCTGGACTACTATTTCCATGGAAGAGCATTCCAGAGTATTTTCAATGTTGCGCAAAAGCGATTTTTAAACATTTTAAGAGGTTTAAACAAATTTATGTTCTAAATAATTATGCATAACAGGTTTTTTTTTTTTAAATATTTTCTTATTTTAGATATATGCTTTTGTCTTCAATTTAATTTAAAATGAGAGTTCAGAGAAAGTAAAGAGGCATTATCGGAGGTAAATGAAGAATCTGTTATCTTCTCTGCGATGTCCTAAGACAAAACCCGAAGTAACGTCAGTTAATCGAAGTAACGTCAGTTAATTTTTTCTTTGTTTTTTCTGCCCTCCCCATCCGAATGTAAAATTTCCAAAAGGGGGCCGGGAGCTCTATCTTGTGTATTTGTCAAATCTATATGACTCGACGGGACGTCATTCCCCAATTTTTTTATAAGCCAATCCGTGCCTGAGGTAGATTTGTTTTTAAATTGCACTCCCCTACTTAACTGGTGGATTTCATGAAAATATTGTAAACCACTGAGGTGGGTATAGGTGACTGATGGCCATATAAGTACTTTGTTGTATATATTTAATGTTTATAAAAATAAAGCGTTCCTCCTTGACTCCAAATGTTATTTACTAAGAGCCATTATTTAAAATTGTAAAAATAAATTTTAGATATTTACATTTTCAAAATGATATTATTATTTTAACCAGTAACTTTCCCTACACACATTTAGTCCGATATGTAACATACCACAGCGTATGTAGGCAGCCATTCATGCATATAATTTAACTATTGTTCGTGACGTAAATCCTTTCAGTAAAAGCCTTCTATATTCGTAGGAGTTTCACTTGGAAAAATCAGTGGGTAGAAGTTTCCTGCTCGTGGGATGAGTCCACCCCACGAACGAAGTCATAAAAGGAGTACTCACTTTTGAGTGACTCGAATAATTAGTCAAGAAAGCATATTAATAGGCAGCTGAATGAAATTTGCGAATTTCTCTAGGGGCCGTGGGAATGCCCAGCCCACTGGGACGAAAGAAATCTGTTATGTCAATGACTCATTCATTTAATAGAAAAAAAATTCTATATGAAAAATGAACATAGATACTCAGGTAAGTAATTGATACATGAAATGCATGTGTTATAACCAAAAGTGAATATATTTCATTGAAAGTTATCAAACACATCATCCAAAAGTACTTCACACAAAGGCTGTGAAATCTAAATTATTACCAAAGTTCCATTTATGATTGACATAAGTAAGAGTAAATTTCAAAATTTAAATAATATGCGTAAAAACTATAACCACTAAGCTATGTCCTAGAATGACCGGGAAGGAAGATTGGAAGAAATGTTCACCATTTTAGTTTAATTCCCAAATCTCTTTCTAAAAAGGCGTTTTCGTAAAATTTGTAAAGGATATAAATGTTATAAAATTACATTTAAACCTACTAAGTTCTATAAACTTTTTCTTTATTCAAATGGCTAGAAGATATTAGGATTAAAATGATGTCCTTATTCTAAGCCCGTCAACCAATTTCAACCAAATATGAATTATTTTAAGGGTTTGCAATAAAAAGCCATTTCAAACACTGGCCATTTCAAAATATATAAATTTAAAAAAAATATCAAAATACATAAATGTAAGAAAATTGAATTTTATACCCATTTAACATAACCCTCATTTCAGCCATAACCGAATGAGGTTCAATTATTTTTTTAATTTCAAGTATAATATGAACAGACCACATTTTTGGTTTCTCCTTTGATGAAGATTCGTTTAAATTTTAGATAAAAATTAAATTTTTCAAAGTTTTGAGATAGTACCAAATCTAATAAAAAACAAAAACAATACATAATAAATTTAACTTCAATAAATTTGATAAAGTTCGTATTTTTCCAGAAATACAAGTCATCGGAATATGAAAAAATAGAAATTAATGATGTATGAGACATGGATTCAATATATGAAGATTAAAAATCAAATAATGAATGAATGTAGCAATAGAGGTCTTGATACCAATAAATGTGTTCACGTAGACTTCCACGGTCCTCAGACATATTTACCAATACTTCTTCCTGGTTCAACCGTTGGAGTGTTTAGGTGCCAAGCTTGGCTTCTTCAGGGCTGAATGGAGAATGATTCTCCATTCGATGTGTGAAAGCCTGGCACCTAAAAACTCCAAGACACGGTAGAACCCGGAAGAAATATCAATAAATGTATTATCCGTCTTCATTAGTTTCTGCAAACCATCTTCTGTTGGCAGAAACCAATGAAGACGGATAATAGAAGGTATGATAGTTCTATATTCATTGATAGTGAAAAATAACCTTTTAGATTATTTATCAATAAATGTGTTTAAAAATAATAATTTTATTGATATTTAACGAAAATTTAATTAATTAATAATTCCGTCATAGATTAATTACGAAAACAATTCGGATTTGATTTAAAAAGAGTTACTAATTTAATTTGAAAAATTAGTTGGGCAAAAGGCGTAAATGGTAACTTTATTCCTAGGCTCATTTTAGACTGACCGGGAGCAAACTTAAAACAGTTTGTTGAGATGTACACGTCAAGGCAGAAAGATGTATTTGTGAACATTAAAGCACTTTTGCAAATGTTTACTCAAGTTAAATTTACGAAGACCACAGATGTCTTCTCCAAAAGAGTAAAAGTGGAAAAATTTGTAGGTCAGTGTGGTGAACCAAGTAAATTGTAACATATTCAGTGAGATAAAGGCAAAGGAAATAAACACGACCACTTTTAATAGAAGAACTTGCTTACACAGATTCTCCATAAAATTCAGGGGGGTCGTAATTTTTTCGGCAATGGTATCTTGCGAGAGGGGAGGGGAACACGAACGGCGGAGAGATGAAAAGGAGCTTTGTTTAGCTTGAACACGAACCCCACAGACAAACTGACAAATATTTGGCGGAGAGGCACCAAGTCATATTTGGCTCCTTGTGTACTCTTGTGTAGGGATAATATCTCCCGAGCTGTTTAAATAAAAATGTCAGCACAAACACAAGGGGGCTGGCGTTGAAGGGGGTTTACGACTTCCTGAATCTAGCGAAAACCAAAATATATGTTGCCTATAAATATATATGTGGCCGATTTTCACTTTCATTAAAATTAAATATTAATCGAAAAATAGTTATTTATTGTTGTCCATTCACAAATTTAGCATCTACAATTTCAAAACACCCTAAAGTAACTAGGTAAATATCCCATGTTTCATTTAAAAAAAAAAAAAAACATAAAAAAAAAAAAAAAAAAAAAAATGGAAACATTCGGACTTTGAAGTAGCCCCGTAAATCAAGAAGACACAGTTGGTATCCAGGCCGAACTTAAAGGACAGATAATAACGCATTCGATTTGCAGTATAATAATGAAGGCTTTTCATTAATAGTGGATGATTGAAAATGAATTCAAAACAGAAATTGAAAAAGGTCATTTGATCTCACAATACATGAAATACATAATTTGTAACGATATTAATATATATCCTCATTTTCCCTGCAATGTGACATTTAATTAATTTTATTTACTAATTTTTTTTGTGTATGAATATTGTATTAAGCCATAAAATTACAAGATGTTTATAAGCAGAATGTTATAAATAAAGACTTTTTATACATAAAAATATATATAAGTATAATATAATAATACTGAACATCATGATATGAGCGTATTTTCGATATAATTTGATAGGTTAAAATGGCCAGATCGGGAGAACCAAGATGGAATATTAATGAATTATTATGATGGTAAATGAATTAATATATATGATTCCCAACGCTGAAAATAAAAATTTTATCTCCTACAATAGTATCTAAAATAAATTTTATCATGTGTTTTAACAAGCCCAATACGAAAAAGTAGCAATATAAATTTACAAGCTGCATGTCACATTTTTTCTCATCATATAGGCACTCGCAGAGGTAAATATATAGAGTGAGGACTATGTAGATTTGTACATATGTTGATAAAAATTATATACATATATATTACATATATAAATACACAAGCATGAAAAAAAAAATTCGTTAATGGACAAAGGCATTTTATTTTTCGCATACATCAGCATGTTAAATGAACTTTCGTCACTGCTGATACCATAGAATGCCAAGAGCTGCCTCCTATTGATAAGAAAAATATTGTTTCACTAAATGAAAACATTAAAAATAACTTAGGAATTTTTTATGATTGGTAAGCGAATTTCTAATTACATAGCAAAATTACTGCAGAAAATNATATATATGCCTAAATATATTTATGCATTTTCTGGAACCAAGTCATCATATATTTATACATTATGTGGCATCAATCTATTGCTGAAACTTACATAGTTGGTTAAGGATACCTAAAAACCTGAAGATTTCATGAGATGCAGATTATTAAATTCTCCTTACTACACAGTATTTTACACCCATTAAAAAGCTTCACAAGAATTTAGCTGGCTATTTATATTGAAATTAAATATAATGCTGCACTTTGGCGTTATGATACTAAAAGGACATTTTTAGAATAGCACTTATTTTAGCCTTTCCCCAGACCGAAAAAAAAAAAGAAAAAATGCATGAAAAGAGAAACTGAGACACTTCTAACCACAAATAAAAATGGACTTTCTAATATATTTGCTGTAGTATATATCTTGTGGTGCATGAGGTAATGAGGTCGCGTCCCTCCTTCTGACACCTCCCGAAAAAGAAGACAAATCCCCCTGCTTGTTCGTGGCCGCCGAGAACGGAGGAGGTCGTGTCGTCTGGGCGCTGTCGGCGACCTCTGCTGGTTTACGATATTCCCCGCCGAGAGCGTAGGTGCGCTACAGGCGTCGTGGGCGACCGACCAGCGACATCCCATCTCGTAGACAGGAGAGTTCTGAGGCTGTATCATATCGCGCGGGCGCTTTCTCACTCTCTCTGGATCTGTACAGCTACGAAGTGAAGCTCTTGCATTACGCTTCACACTCACACTTTGGAGATGTACGCCTGGCTCTCTCTCTCTCTCTCTCTGAACTGGGAATCTGTACCACTACGAAGTGAAGCTGCTGCTTCTCGCTTCACACTCACACTTTGAAGATATAAGCCTCTCTCTCACTCACTCTGAACTAGGATCTGTAGAGCTAAGGAGTGAAGTAGCTGCATTACGCTTCACACTCACACTTTGGAGATATAAGCGAATCTCTCTCTCTGAACTGGGGATCTGTACAGCTACGAAGTTACAATCTCGCTTCACACTCACACTTAGGAGATGTGGCTCTTGAAATCCAGGACAAACAATGCCATCCCAAGGACCTTAGAGAACAATCCCTATCCAGCCAAGTTCTGAAACACTTAATATCGATTCATAGGCTACGAAATCAGTACGAAACAGGTTTTATTTTAAATGAATATAAATAGATGAAATAATATCAACGAAACAAAACAATTTTTAATTTAAATTCAATCTAAATTAAGATAAGATCCATGAGGATAATTACTTTCCTTTTGTACGTCATATATGTGTATATACACACATGCACACACAGAGAGGATAATTCGGACTTCATATTATTATTTTTTACATACATATACAGCCTGTTCGAGATATATTAGTGCATTTTTTCCCTTCTAAATAAGTCATTGGACGTTCTACCAGAAGAGGCATAATTATTTATTTTTGTAACTAAATCTGCGAGCATAAAAAAAAAAAAAAATTATAATAATGGATCTGCGTTCCAGAGTCGGAAGTCTGTGCCGTTTCCTTATCTCAGGCAGCCGGAACCCGAGACATCCCTTAAAGCTGATAATTTTTTTTTTAAATGCCACGCTCCGGTGGCACTTCCACCAGCTATGACACAAAAATAATTCATTGTCTTACTCTGAAAGTTTCTTCNATCAATCTGTCAACTATTATAGTAAATACATAAACTTTTTGAAATTTTCACCAAATGTGGAAGAATTTGTGCTATGTGAAGAATTTCTTCATGGCAAAAGGAATGTTGAGACAAAGTGGAAGTTTTATACGTTTAGAATAATAGTTCAAATAAAGAATGAAGATTAAATAAATAAATTATAAAAATTTATGAGGTATGAAAACTGTTTTTTCTTCTGATCCCGGTATACTCCAAGTACAGACTGTTAGCCTCACAACCATTTTTCTGTAGGAATCGAAGCGTTTTCCTCTTCTAGAAAAATTTCAGTCTCTGCCCATGATTCTTATAGGTTGAGGAATGCAAAATAAATAAAGAAACAAAGCAATTTCAACAATTACTTAGTTATTTCTTTCCACTTATCAAGAAAAGTTGAAATTTCCTATTTTGAAAATCATTAGAAAGTGACAGGGGGTAGATAAATTATTTCTTAGTTTGGTTATTAAGTAAAAAAAAAAAAAAAAAAAGAAAACTATAAATAGGTTGTAGAAGGCCGTGTGTGAGGAAGCAGATGACGGTTGAGCAGATTCCAGATGCTATAAGCACCTGTCGCCAGCAGCATGTCGTGTGTTCTTGGTCACTGGGTCAGATGTGTACCACCCCAAGGGCACTGCGGAATAGGTGACTTGGTAATTGTGACCTCGCTCTCAAGTATCAGAAGAATCCGCAGATGGCGGGTGTTTTTCTTTCGTTTCGTGACTCTCTACAGACCTTCTCAGGGCTGACGTCTTAGATGGCGGCGAGAGACAGCGTTGAAGTGGATACGTACTTCAATAGTCAGCACTAGAAAAAGTTTGATCTTTGATGAAGCCTTCGTATGGTACCAAACAAACCTGATGTCAACAGAGGAGCTTGTTTGAAAAATAATTTTTTTATCTTTTCGTACCCAATCTGGAATACACAAATTTCAACGCAACTCCTCACTGTTCGAGTTTCTCCGTGAGATCGATACTGTCAGAAATCAGGCGATTGGGAATAGGATTAAGGAAGCCCAAAATTGAGAATAAATATTTTCGTTGTTTTAAGTTTCATTGTTACAGAAAACAAATTAAGTTTTTATATTTTAGAGACATTTAAATTAAATTGTATGATTAAAGAAAAAATCAGATATTTTTCAACGTTAAAGTTTCATAATTGTTTAACAAAAAATTATTTATATTTGAAATGTTTAAGAATGTACCTTAAAGGCTTGAGAGGCGCTCTTTCCTTGTAAAATGATTAGTAAAGGGGGGGGGGGGGAGATTTCTACAGGAAGAAAATTAAATATTTATTAAGTTTTGATTAAATTATGTAATAAATCAGTAAAATAGAATAAATGTACAACATCTTTAGGGAAAATTAAGTCAACTTAGTGTAAGTGTGATGTGTAGAAATGATCCGGGTTTTGGCCAGGGTGCAATATACCAAAAAATAATTCTAATTCGCAAAAATAAGAAAATATGAGAGCATATAAAAGATAAGAGATGTTAAGGGCAGAAAACAGAAGTGATCAAGAGATAATTAATTGTAGATCTAACAGGAATGAGGGTACTTAAGAACTTGTGACGTTTTTGACTTATTGTTTTTCTTCGGTTTTATGTTAAAAAACGTCATCTTCAGACATTGATAAAATATCTTCGTTTGAGTAGCTCTTGAGTGACACGTCTCTTCACTATTTTGTTTTTATTGATAAGGTCTTAGATATTTTTCAAACCCATAAAAACAATATTTTCACGTAGGCTTCGATGGTCGGTCGTCAGATGTATTTACCGTTTCTTCTTCCGGGTTGGACCGTGTCAAGTAGTTGATAGTTGCTGAACTTTCACACATCATGTGATGGCTTCTTCAGGGCTGAGTAGAGAATGAGAGCTGTTTTTAAATCCAGGTTGTATATAAATACCATATTTCATTTTTATTTACCAGGTGGTGTATAATCCCGGCGTGGTCCGGTCCTTAGGCGAAGCCTGCCTTCCCATTGGTTGATACTGTGTTCTGGCAGCTGGTCTCTGGAGTAGTCAGGTAGCTGGTCACTGATTGAATATTTTTATTTATTTATTCATGTTTTAGATTATTACATACAGACATGTTTCTACATTATTTTTGTATATTTTTTCTTCATATTAAGGCTTGAAATTCAGGCCAAAACGTAGGCAAGAATAAAAACTTTTTGTTTACAAATCAGTTTTTAATTCTTCAGTAACCAAGACCGAATTCCTGACAATCCTCTATCACAAAACTCAACAAATTAACATACTAAGATTAGTTAATTTTGTAATTAGTTATTGTATATTTGTGTGCTTTCATAAATAAGGACAAATATTGAAATTTATCATGAAACTCAAGCAAGTACCAAATGAATTATTACCCATTCCCTCTTCTCCCTGTTCCTCCGTGACTTTCCACCCCTTCTTCCTCCCTAAAACATCCCCCAGACTTGTTATCTCTGAGGACCGGACCCCGTGTCGAGCTGGTATAGATCGCCGATACCAGGACCTCATGCTCAGTCTCCTAATGGGAGTTCCGCTTGTCGTCCTGGAGTACCCCCTGTGGTCGGCTTCTTGCAAGAAGTGCTTTACGACCGGTCGATCACTATCTCCCGTCGTCTCATTAGGGCACGACAAGAAAGAAGTCTCACCAAGGAGAGAGACTAGAATGCCTGCTACGAGAGAGACATGACTTTTCGCTTATCGTGATTTCATTAGGTTATGCATGGCCACACAAGGCATTTAAATATTTTATTATTATTTCTTTCTTAATAAGTACTTAAATTTTAATTCCGACATTACTAAACAAGTCTTTATTTAACCGCTGGCAATCAAATATCCAATATTTGTAAACAAGAAATGCAGTATTATACCGAAGACTGTTTCTCCTACCTCTCATTTAAGCTCTGAGAGGATATGTATTATGGGCACCAATTGAGTGGAGAAGAGTTTGATCAACTGATATCAGAAGAAAGAAAAATAATTTTTGGTTTTAGGAGATATTCCAAAGGGATTTTCTCCGATACAACATAGGAGAAAAAGATATGGCCCCTTTACAAATATATGTATGGAGGTAAATTTGTTGACCGTTAAGTTTTATGAAGAGAGGATTGTCAGGAATTCGGACTTGAATTGAAGAATTAAAAACTAATTTATAACCAAAACTTTTTTATTTTAGTCAAAATTTCGGCCTGAATTTCAGGCCTTCAACAGGATAAATCGGGTGATGGGAAGAGAGGGACTCTTGCTCAACTGTGTCTACTTCATAACGGAACAAAACTTTTTCAGTTTTCATCTTCAGTGCTCTAAGTATGTCGAGACGTGGATATTGAGACCGCTCTGCGTTCAAAAATAAATACTGGAAATATTTAATCAAAAATAATTGTATGTACTGTGGAGGTTTGTGATAATTTATCGTTTATTTCACCCACCTTTGATTGAGAACCTCTACCAGTCAGCAATGTAAGAAGTTATTAACTGTTTTTCGTCAATAAAGACTATATCTTAATTATTAGAGGGTTTTTTTTTGGGGGGGGGGAGGTTGGACGGTCAAGGTAGATCCAAAAAAATACAAATTTAAAAAAAAAATTGTATATTTAAAATTATCTGCCAACGTATCGGCTTAAATTGTGATCCATCATCAGGGCTATCAAGAAGTCCTTAAGTTCACATTTTCATGATCACTATATTTTTATATTTTCTCAATCAACCATTATATATTTTGAATGCGCACACACGCAATTTTGAAGGGACCTCATGTTTTGGATATTCACGTATATCATCGATGTAAAATTTAACTTAGCTGATAGCACGTGAACGGCTTGAAGTCCTTCATCGAGCCTAATCTCTTCTACTATTAAGAGCACAGAGAAATGCCGCATCTGGCCACACCCCAAGGACAGGGAGGGACACAAATAAATAATCAATAGATAATAGACTTTCAGAGCCTCTTTCTCCAACCCGACGTAGATAAGATTGCGTAACGCTCAAGTTGTTTTCAACTGCAGACAATTACCTACTTATCGGCGACTGTAGATAGATAAGAGAACTATGAATAGCCGGGGGCCCGTTCAAGGTGAAGGTGAAAACGCAGATAACTGTTGTAAATTAATAATTTATGTCCTGTCGGGCCAGAATTCCGGGCCGAAAGGTAGACATTGTGATAAACACAATTCAGCAGATTTCAGATCAAGAAAGAGAGGCTATCTTAGACATAAACACTGGGAGATCACAGGCTTTGATGATGAGGTCTTGGATCTCGAAAGAGCTCAGCTTTGAAAAATTAAGAAAATTATACGAAAATTGAAATGTTCATTTGGGAGAAAACCTTGTTAAATATTGTAAATTCGCTCCAGACAACTAAAATCTTTCATAGGGCAAACCAAGCCAATAATGGTAACACTAGTGTCTATCAGATCTCCATACTGGGAGATTCGTGGGTTCTGATGATGAGATCTTGGATCTCGAAAGCGCTCAGCTGTAAAAAATATTTTAAAAATATTATCAGAGAATTCGAATTTTTAGATGGGAGAATATATTGTTTCAAATTCTAACTTCATCACAGTTCAATTAAAATGTTTCGCAGGGAAAACTATGCAAAAACAAAGCGAACAATTTTACTCTATAAGCCTCATTCTCACACTGCGGGATTCCTGAGATCTTATGATGAAGCCATTGATCTTGTAGGCGCTCAGCTGAAATAATAATGTTCAATTCAGAGGTAACTACTTGGCAATCGAATTTTATGAGATGTTAGTAAGGAATTTGGTCTTGTGGGGTGAAGCATTCAAAACTGATTTTTAAACAGGTTATTTTTTTCTCCTACGTTTGCGGCCTAAATTTCAGGCCAACGTCAGGGGAATTGTGGTGATGGGGAGAGAAAAAGACTACTATTCATACTCATAGTAATGTTCAATTTTTTACTTACTTTACTGCCAGATTACGACTTTTGATAATTTGATAAAAAAAAACCAAAGAAAACAACAAAAAAAAAACAAAGTTTAATAGCTTTTAAAACACTTTTCTTGCCCTACTAGTTTTACGTGCAATGTCATCAATTCAGGAACTTAAATGACAGAACAGTTATTTTATTTTACAGTTAGAAACTTTCCGCTAATAAAACTATGTAAATTTATAAAATGTGGTGTTTTTTTTGTTGTTTTTTTTATATTTCATTCATCCCTTATACTATTATAAAGGTATATTAACAATTTTATAATTTGATCTGAATTTTACTATCCTTTCAAGTTTCCATAGCTTTTTTTCTCTCAATAAATAAATCCTCAAAGTGCATGTGCATAAAAGCTAAACTACCATATTTCATCATTTAAATTTTTTTTAAAGTTAGGGCTAGTTTAAAACATAGCGCAAAAAAATATATATATATATATATATATACATATATAAAGTATGTCAAATTGCACATCATATTTCATGTTTTTTTAGATCTACTAAATTTTTATTGGATTTGAATAATTATTTATGAGGTAATAGACGAAAAACAATATTATTGTTTGGAAAAATTTCATATTATTTTTTATTCACTACAAGTAAATCAATCTGTCAACTATTATAGTAAATACATAAACTTTTTGAAATTTTCACCAAATGTGGAAGAATTTGTGCTATGTGAAGAATTTCTTCATGGCAAAAGGAATGTTGAGACAAAGTGGAAGTTTTATACGTTTAGAATAATAGTTCAAATAAAGAATGAAGATTAAATAAATAAATTATAAAAATTTATGAGGTNATATATATTGATATACAATATTATATTTTAAATAATTTATTTTTTCCCAAGCCGTTATATATCAAAATCTTACTGTATTTAATTTATTGCACATTTATAGTTGTATTGTATTTCTTGACTGTCCAGTTGTTTTATTCGTTATTTAACTGTTTATTTATGTCAGGTAAATAATCTAAAGGGTTATTATGACTACCAAAGAATATAGAACTATCATACCTTTTTCTATTATCCGTCTTCATTGGTTTCTGCAAACCATCTTCTGTTAGCTAACAGAAGATGTTTTGCAGAAACCAATGAAGACGGATAATAGAAGGTATGATAGTTTATTTAGTTGGGTATGATAGTTTGTTTATTATGGGAGTAGACTGCAGGATGGGCAGTTGCGTAGGGCAGGTGGAGAAGCACACTGACCCAGTGCGAAAGGAAGTCCGGAGCGGATGGGACTGGACACGGTACATGCATCTTCGCCAGGAGGCGCATTTAAGAGTCATGTTGTCCGTGCGACTGTACGCCTGTATGTGTTTGTCCCATTCTCACGCTCTGCTTCCCAAGATTATGGGCGTTCGAAGGACGAGCCTAATTAGAGCCCTCTCGACAGAAGGGTCTGACAAAGAGTTTAGCCCATCAAAATCTAAGATAATTGCCCCAATAAAAAGTAAACAATGGGAGGTTTTTAATGGCTGACACTACCTTGGAGAAGAAGAGTTTGTACGCACTTTCAACTTTGATGAAGGTTTTTAAGTTGTTCCATGTTATAAGCACATAGAGTTTTACCATTGATCAACATAGATCATGAAATTCGGCAGGCATTTTACCGATCGGACTATAATCACTTATCTTTTGTAATGTGCCATTAAGTGCAGGGAAATGACAGGGTGGATTAAACTTCGAAAATCGGGCGACAGGGTTGCAAGTAATGGGATCCGTTCGGTGCTGCGGGTTCAAATCCCGTCCAGGCCAAGCTTTTATCGTGAAATAAAAGCTAGTCATGAGCCATGGATGTTTAGAATGATAAGACAACCTGTAGATAGTCCCTTCCTCCATGACCCAAAGTGGTTGAATGGGAGGCTTAAACTTGAAGGAAAAGAAAAACTTAAAAAATTAACGTTACATATAATAAATAACACCTCATAGGAATGAAATACAAGTTACATTTTTAAATATCTTCCTTAAATCATACTTTCTCGAGAATATATAGCATTGACATTAGGACCTAATAATTAAGGACCTAATGAATTCGACTTAACCTGTTCTTTTTTTTAAAGATAAACTCCCAATCATATTATTTTTATTATTTATAAACTTCTCTTTATTTATTACATTCTGTTAAATATAAAAAACATTTTGTTGTTTCATTACAATGAAATTAAAAAAAAAATACACTCAATGTCAATCACATGATGAAAGAAGGTGACCAATGGCACCACTCTCAAATTATAATCATATTATTATGATTTTTTATTTATTTATATTTTATATTATATCCATGTCTCCCTCAAATACAGTGGTTTTTTCTCTTCATTTTATCAAGAACAGAGCTACAAAATAATAAGAGTTACATACTTGCATAACTTCCTTAATAAGCGCTTTACAAAAAAATATTATCAATGAAAAAGTTTAAAAATATTTTTTTAGCGTTTTTCCACCCCTTACATCACTATCCACTATACTCAAATGCTTCATTTTGTTCTTGAATTTAAAAACGTGTACACGCTAAAGTGTGAACATACATATGTATATGTCATAGAGTACAATATCGATTAATCAAAACCAAAAGTCTTCCGAATTCCAACGGAAGGAAAACCAGGTCGCGTCAACATAATCAGCTAATTAGGGGAAGATATACATTTTTGAGGTCTAGCCAAGTAAACAAGGGCACTCAAAAGATCATTCCAGCATATACCAAATACCAACAAAAAAGAAAAGAATGGTGATACAGTAGCCAAAGTTTTCACTATGAAAGACTAATTTTTTTTTCCATTTATTTATTTTTTCAAAAGTAGTAACATGGTACCATTCAGAATATTTGTCGAAAAGCCAATCAATAATCGTCTGAATAATGATTTCCTTTGAGGAGAAAGGCTAAAACTTGTCACCGCTGAAAAATATATCCACACGGACAAGTAAATATGCTAACAAGAGATGGAATCACCTAATTGATGTAGCCGGCGGACGTTGTCACTTTAAAGTGAAGGGTTAAAGATTTAAGAATAGATTTGTCTTCATTAGGGGACACAATATATGTTATTCCACAGAATGTAGCCAGGCGGAGGGAGGGACGCGAGCCAACACATGAAGTTATCTAGTCGGCAGGTCAGACATATTACTGTTACAATTTTGTACTACACAATGATTGAACAACCTCCTTCTTATTTAGTTGGGATTAATTGGCTGCGATTTGGCTCCTGGCGAGAGATTTGCGAGTTCCTGCTATTTATTGAACTAGCCCCATTGTCGAAGTAAGTGTGCTTTTCCAAGCAGGACTCCTAGACACTTTTAATTAAGAAAATCCTTGACGCATGAGCTGCGCAAGCAACGAATTACCCCCATGTAAATTAAAAATGACTGCCATACAAGACCTGCGTATTTTAAGCAGATTTCCCATTTTCAATGAAATATGTATAGATACGAGGAAATGAAGAAATTTAATTTAAAAGCCAAAGAGAACAATAAGTGTAGAAGGTAACCCCACTAAAGTTTGCTTCAAACTGGTCAGGGAGGAACAGTGGGGCAATGGTTCGTAGATTTGTACATTAATTCTTTAAAATATTTGTTATAAAATTGTCAAAAGAAACATAATTTTTGAAAAATTTCATTTTACACCTATTATATTCAATAAAGTTTTTTCATAACACGAATAACAACAATATTATTGTATATTACGCTTATAATTTTTCACTCTCTCCCGACATCATATTTCTATTACAAAAATAAAAGAAGGAAAAAAAATCAAGGGTTTCCATTGACAATCCTAAATAGCGAATTTGTTTTATATATTAAGATGTCGACAACACTCGAAATAACATTTAAAAATATCTTTCTAAATATAGATTATTTTAAAATATGTTATAGAGCATACCCTTTTTTCTTATACAACATTAATA
The DNA here is from genome assembly GCA_000696205.2 of Oncopeltus fasciatus. NCBI lineage: Eukaryota > Metazoa > Arthropoda > Insecta > Hemiptera > Lygaeidae > Oncopeltus > Oncopeltus fasciatus. The sequence goes on along the minus strand of KZ807291.1, from coordinate 196,345 downwards.
ATAAAGAAGATTTGTAGGATTTTGAAATTCGGTTTCCATCTAAAACCCTCCCCACTCCTTGATTTCGACCGATTTCAGCTATTAACAAATTCATCCAATGCTATGAAATAAAATCATTATTAATGAATTTGGTTTCTTAGATATTAAAATGCAGAAAAATCAAAAATATATGTCAGGCACATACACACATACATTAAATAGCCCCTATTAAAGTTGTGTGTGTGTGGGTGTGAAATTACTAGCTGGATCTCTATTGATTCTCTCATGGAATGTCTCATGGATTTTATAACATGTGTACGTGTGAAACTGAGTTAAAGAATAAACTAACCTAATTGATGAGAAACAAATATCACAGTTGTAGAATCAGTTTGATTAATCATAGAACCCACTTTTTTTTTTTTTGTTATTGACCCTCCCTCCTCCTTCTCCCCCCCCCCCCCCCCCACAGCTACTTTGGAGGATATCTCAATATATATGTATAAAATAGGATGTGTGTATGTAACGTATGGACTTTAAAACGGCTGGGCCGATTTTGATGAAATTTTCAGGGAATCCTCAGAATATTCAGGCGGTTGACACTGAAGTCTGAATTTTGATTTTCGGTCTACGGGAGGAGGGAGGCTTTAAGATGAATTAATAAATAAATATAATTTCCAATTTGCCTTGAATACATGTGTTTATTTTTTGATTGAGCCCATATCTACACCATATGTAAATTATTCTGTAAAAAAAACTATATGATAGGTATTCCATGAATTTTTATTTGAAGGCCGTAAATTTTGTTAAAAGCTCTATTTAAATCGTGTGATAATACAACACTAATGTTTGCTTAGGGCCAGAAACGCCCTAAAATGTTTTTTTTTGTTGGCAAAACGAAGTTTCCCAGGTCCGCAGGGTCACTTTATCGATAATAAAGAGCTCAGGACGGGTATCGAACCCTCACAGTAGCTTAGGAGTCATGCGCTTTCCTCTGCGCTACGCCAACCAACGCCCCACACCCTTCAAAATATTAATTGATCCCTACTCCCGTAGATAAGAGAACCGGACCTTCGCGTAGATATATGTATGTTGGCAGATATATTTCAGATATATTTGTGGGAGTGCGCAGTTGGATTCCCAAGCGTACTGCTTCATGCCGTCATGTTCCGACTGATACGGCCCGAAGGAAGAGGAACTAATTTAAGGCTGAAGATAGAGCAGAAACCGGTTTTGAAACTGTTTGTGCAACTCGAAATGAAACAGAGATAAGGGGAAAAGCGGAGTGCCATGACCTATGATAATATAACTGCGCTTGACTTCACTTATACTTTAACATTCTTTATATATTTCTCATTCCTAGAGAAAAAAAAGTACATCATAAATAAAATAAAATAAATAAAAATAGTTCTGCGGAATGTTTATATTNTTTTTTTTTTTTTTTTTTTTTTTTTTTTTTTTTTTTTTTTTTTTTTTTTTTTTTTGTATTAGATCAGTTCATTCGAGGATAAACGATTCATTCCTTAGAAACTCAAAGTAAATAATAAATCAAGCAGATATTAACATTATTTTAAATGCATAATATACAAACTACATAACAACTATTTTGGTTACAAATTAGTTTTTAATTGTTCAACTACCATGACCGAATTCCCGACAATTTTTCCTCATAGAACTTGAAGGTCAACAATTCATTCCATATTTTCATAATATACAATTTTTTTTTTCAAACAATTTCATTAACATAAAATGTAATAAAAATAAATAAATAAAGTTGGTCACTGTTGTCAATCCCTACTTTAAGATGGCTGCCTTTTCTTCCTCAGTCAACCCAAGGTCAATTAAAAACTACAAATAGAATTTCAACGCTAAGAGCAACACTTATTTAATTTAAAAAAAAATTGAAAAAAAAAAAAAATTGAATTTTTTCCCCTAGTGAATTATACTATTTCTACCATACTATCTAACTCTGGTAAACATAAGGGAATGTAGAGAACAATAAAAAGCTGCACATCTTTAAGGTCATCTACCTAACCTATTCTTGGTTGAGGAAGTGAAAGCCGGGTCCCGCTAGACAGACATTGGTGTATGGTTACAACGGCTGAAATGAAATACCTCGAGGGAGTGGCAGGCGAAGGAAACGGAATGAGAGGACGCCAGGGGATCCGGGTGTGGCTGCATCTGGTAGTCGAAGAGATAGATAACCGACCAATGAAGGGTTAGGAAATCCTTAGCACGCCTGGAAATACGGTGGTCGTAAGAAGGCAGAGACCTGGAAGTGGATGGACACTAAAAAAGTGGAAGATTATCGTTGAGGGCCCTCATCTCGGGTGATAAAAGGGATTTCTTCAATGGCAAAAAGACGCTATTTAAGGAATATGAAGACTGGTGAGGATGAACCAGAGTCCTTTGTCTTTGTCTTGAATGTCACGAATGCGGGTAAAAACTTGATAATATAGTCATATGTACTCCAAAATATGCCCATCTCAAATGAAACAGTGGATATCTGCTTAATTGACGCGACTTATGCGCGATGGATTTTTTCTTTTTTCTAATGAAGCATTGGACTTTACCCCATAGATAGTATAACTTTGAAAATAATATAGGTTTTCAAAAATGTCAGATTGTGTAATCATTATTTTATTTTTCTTAATATTAGTACATTATTTTTATTTCCTTCGTCATTGAGTTTTATAGTATTTTATTGCGAGAAAAAAAATAGTATTGAAAATATTTAAGGACAAAGCGAGTAGGGTTCAGTAGCTACCTTTTTAAAATACAAGTAGGAAATGTGGTTTTTAAACTCCTCTGAGAAAGCTGTTGTGTGAAGGAGGAAATTGGAGGAAAACTGAATTTAAAAAGGGTTATTAAATGATTTTAGTTGGAATTCGGTCAAGGTAGATCCAAAAAAATACAAATTTAAAAAAAAGGTTTTTTTAAAAAGAATATCTGCCAACATTTCGGTTTACATTGTAAGCCATCTTCAGGACTGTCTATCATGAAGACGAAAGAGGACGTCCTGTCCCTAAGTTCCAAGTTCACATTATAGACATAAATAAGACGATTATAGATATTAATAAAATAATAGGGCATAATAGATACAGGATTATCGGAAGAAAGATGGCGAAATAGTTTTTAATTTCATGACATTTGACGAAGTCAGGCATTTAATTAACTACTCTAATTCTTCAGTTTTTATCCTGATGATCTTCTCTTCAGAAAGTAATATTTTTTTTTTTAAAGGAGGAAAAGTTTTTTTCAGCGAAGGATGGATAGGTTCTTTCTCTTTATCTAAATGGATACTAAACTTCGCGTTTATATAATAATAAAACTTTATTAAAAGCACATATTAAGGAATGTATTTAAGAATGTAACTAGGAAGGATGGGGACAACTTCCTTTTTCTCCTCCCTGTCAGCCTTTTTAATATTATCTTCAATGAACGAAGGAAAGATGTTCGTTTTACGCAGCTCCATGTAAAAGTTAAGCCACTTGTTGAGAAATCGATGATATAGCTGTGTGTATTGATCCCCCCCCCCCCTTTGACGTCGAAGACAGAAGAAATGCACGTAGGTGGGTGCGTGGGAGTGGTGGAGGGGGAAGCAGTATTTATAGAGAGCCGATGTAGTGTTGCTAGGCTAGACGTAGTCCTAGGTCGGGGTGGAGGGAGGAGACCTTGGCTCTTATCAGTCTTGGCTGATAGCGAGCCGTCTATGGGGGCGTCCGAGGCCGTCACTGCAATGGCTAGAACTCCTCTCACAGTTCCAGTGCGATGTTCCTTGCGTTCTGCAGATAAACTCACTTCTGATCGTATACGACTTGTAGCAGATTTCTCGCAAAGAAGATGCATTTGTCTTCAACCATCATAGGTTAAATTCGAGAGGGCCAAATACTCAAAATATGGCCTTCTGTTTTCTACTTCTTCTTAGAAGTTGAAAGATTAAAATAAATTAAAACAATCATAATAACACTTAGTTACTGGCCGATTTGTTTCACGTTTTTAGACGTCTCATCAGGAGCTTAAAATATATTACACAATATATAACGATGAACCTTCCTTGTCTTGATGTAGCTATTAAAGGGAAGGTAAATCGTTATATATTGTGTAATATATTTTAAGCTCCTGATGAGGCGTCTAAGAACGTGAAACAAGTCGGCCAGTAACTAAGTGTTATTATGATTGTTTTAATTTATTTTAACCTTTCAACGAAAATAACCGAAGAGGACGCGAAAATAGTTAAATTTATTTTATTTATATTTGACCTATCGCCTTGCATCAAGTCGCTTCGGAGTGAAGCGAGAAGAGAGCCTCAGGGACTGAGGTAAATCATGCTTTAGTCATCAGTCAAATATGTCCGCCAGACAGGAGATAGGTTAATTTATACAAATTTCCTATGTGGGTAGACCATTATTTTAATATATATCTACACTTTATAGCAGAGTGGGTCGGTCAATGGACTCCTGAGCCTACATGTATACATGTTCAATATTCTGAGTGCATAGTTGCTTTTTTTTTTTTGAGTGTGTGTTTTTTCTTTCTTTCTGTGCTTCAGTCTTTAATGGCCCAGCCCTTATTGAGTATCATTTATCACTTAATTTGAAGAAAATTACATTACATGTGTTTCCCCCCTGGGCCTCTACTATTTACTGTTGCGGAAATGGTAGCTCGTATTCATTAACCTCACAACAAATCATTTAGTGCCACAGCAGAGAGGTATACAAGAATTAACCACCCTATTTTAAACACCCATTATTAAGACCATACTATCATACCTCGATAAATACCTGTCATGAGCGACATTTGAGAATTCCTGACAGATCTTTGACTTCAGAAAGCGGATAATTAAATGATGAAACTACCACCAGAAACCTTCTAATTATGTTTAAGAAGTATATAATTTTGTCGTCACACACACATTTATATGTAAAGTCAAATTTTATTAAATATGGCCAAATATTATACTTACACAAAATAAGGGTTTCACCAATTTGCGAAGCTACAAGCCACTTGTTTCACAAAACAAATTTTTACCTGAAACAAAAATTTAAAAAATAAATTAAATTATTATTAAAACGCTGTTTTAGAAGATTAATATTTATTATTAATATTAANCTATTTATTATTTAATATTAATTAATCTATTAATATTAAAGAATAAAAAGAAAATAAACATAACAAGAGAATAAATAGTTTGGCTCTGAACGCGTTAGTGAATGAAATTTTTAAAATAAAGAAATAAAATTCGATGTTTAAATTTCTTTTGAACCGTTAAATGAGATCATTCATGCTGAAGTAAGTCGAGGGGGAGTGAGAGATTTTATAGTCGAAATGTCGTCAATGAATAGTCCTCAAGATGACATGAAGAATAGACCCCAGCATTAGAAAATACATTCTCCTAATTTTTCAAGAGTATATTTTCATGACTAATTATAAACATCGAGCCCCCAAATGTATTTCTGTATTACTCATCTGCTAGAAAAATAATATTTTAAACTATTAATTACTAAAGAAAATTTATTTACTAAACTTTAAATTAATAAATGTCAAGTTCTCCACTTGGACGCTTCGGGTTTGAATCCCACTCTAGTGAGGCTTTAATACTTAACGTTTTCATATCAAAGCTATTCATAATCCAAACCTAAAACAAAAATATAACCGCCCCATTACTGATCATAGAAGACCAGGGTGTAAATACATAACAATCAAACGGCACAATAGGGGTATGGGGTCAGTTAACCGTCCTGACCAACCGATTTTTTCGCCCATTTCATAAAGAATGGTACCATATTAGAACTAGGTGTCCTCGGCAGCATATCATTACAAACAGTAGCACAGAAAGAAAGAAATGTGTTCTGCAAGTATTAAACTAAGGACACCAGTACCTTGTCCAACGTGATTCCTTAACTGCCCCTTGTGATGTACCAACCGAATGAATGTTAAGCAACACAAATTTATTTTAATTACACCAAGTAAATACAGTCTACGGGTTATATCCTGAGGAAAACGGCTCCAAAAAATATATGAACACTCCAAATAGAATTTTAAAAGCAAATTTAAAAAGGAATTCCCAAATAGTTCCTAACTAAATAAGTTCGTGACTCAAATAGGGGTGTGACTCAAAACTGATTCTGCACACTCTTATCACTCGAGCTGTATGTGCTTTGTCAACATCCGAGATAAGCACAGACCTGACACAACATTCTTCTTATACGGGTCGTGTGTACACAAAATGTGTCTTACCAAGGACACGTGTAAGTCAACAAAAACAGTGGAAAAATAGTTCCGTATTGCTTTTGATAAATACATAACAATAATATTAGAAAAACTGGTTCTTTCATGTTAACCATAAATATAACCTTTAAGCTAATAACTTTTCTATCAATGGTAATGAATGGGACGATATCCTTCATATGGGAATCAGAAATCTGGTACTTTGGGTTCAAGTCTTATTCTAGTGAGATTATTTATTTCTCTATAACAGTCATCTCGCGACTGCTTTGGATTTTTAGAATAGTGCGGTTACCTCTAGATAGACCCGCTCATTTACACTTATTGCACAGATGATAAAAGAAAACAAGAAAAAAAAAGGAATTAATACTTAAAATTATAGTCAGATAAATAATCTAAAGGGTTATTAACACTACCAATGAATATATAACTATCATACCTTTTGTAATTCGTCTTCATTAGTTTTTGCTAACCAATCCCTGCTACAATTAATACCTGAAATAATGGACACCGACCCTTATAACTCTTGCGTTTGACAGACCTTATCGCCGACAAAGCGACCGTTACAGCTAAACGACTCTTATACCTGACGCATCCGACCAACCCGCAGAATACAAACGCAAGTGAATACAGACAGTGACAGTGAACACAAGTATTCGGCCAAGAAGATGGACAATGTCCGAAAGCACTCGCCAACAGAAGATTGTTTGCAGAAACCAATGAAGACGGATTACAAAAGGTATGATAATAAAATTATAGTCCCTCATGAACCGTAGATTTATAGACTACCTTTAACGGAATATTGAAAATTTATATAATGTACCCCTTAAATATTTCTCATTACCCTATGAATATTGCTTCAAAATTCTATATCATTCAAAAATATCGGAATTCCCTATAAATACATTGTTTGTTACATTTCTATTTTCACCATTACTTATTCTTTACATAATGTATTTTTTAAGTTTTTTACAACTAATTAAGGTAAATCTGGGTTGTTTTGATGGCAATAAAATTTCCAAAAAGGATAATAATGAATGCAATATAATTATAATTTAATTTGATAGAAAAAAATGTAGTTTTATGAGAGCTTCTTAGATGTAAATATATTGTTATGGACTACGGGTCAACAGGAATTAGGTACTAACTAATAAATAAATAAATAAAAAATATTGCTATAATTTGAAAAGAAGTGCTTATTTACAAAGGGGCCTCAAAACAATTTGCTAAATTGTCTGCACTTACTTACTTATTACTTTAACTTTTCATTTCACTGTTACTTGCAAGAAAAAGGCTACGACCAGCCAAACGTTCAAAACAGGCGATCTGATACGGAATGTGGAAGGATCTAGACAGGCCTAGATGAATCTAATAGCTCTTTCTGGGAAAATGTAACAAGAAAGAACGTGGCCTTCAAATACCCCCTTCCAATACTGGTCTGATCCTTTCGTTACGTTCTTCCCTGTCTTTAACAATATCCTTCAATACTGGAAACCATGATCATACAGTACTCGCCCTGGGAGCCCTGGCGTAATTGTCCAGAATATTTATTATAGGAGCTATGAAAGCGCTCTGCTGAATATCAATTGAATTGTACAAATAATTGACCACATTATTATTTCCCAGAATATTAAAATGTAATAAATGTATCGATTATATGAAAATGAATTTTCAAAGGCAACACATCCTATATTTCATCTATCAACTTGATTTAGGACCTTCAACGATATTCAACATAAATTATGGTTGATTGCCAGCAAGGCCTTTTTCACCAATGCTGACCGAATATCTAGGCTGGATGATTGGGAAGGCTCATTCAGACAAATTCGCCCGCGCATTTTGAGTCCAACAATAGAACTGATGATAATACATGCCTTTGGATTCACTTTATCCTCGTTATGTGGGCGAACGGTGTGTGGGGAAACCTTACGATCAGTCATGAATAATTCAGAACGGGCAGGGAACTGGATTAAGTAAGGTGATACTTGATGAAGATAATTCCACCGGATTAAACTCCCAATAAGAGATTCTCGAAAAATGTCTGTGATATCCAATGTCCAGAGAGAAATGCTGACGAGCATAGAAGAATCAAGCATTTACATGAAATAGTATACTGGTAATATAGTAGTAATTTGGCTGGAAGCAGAGAAAAACTCAAATTACTTTAGATTTAAAAAAAAAATATTATGAACAAATAATTGGCAAGTATGACTAATAAAATTTCTTCAAATACGTTGACATAAGAGTGCTCTGCTATCACATTTAAAAAAATAGTAGAAAGAAGAAAAGGTAAAAGCTCATTATTGATAGTGGAGAAATTCAGACAGGATTAGAAAAATAAAAAATACACTAAAATGACTATAAATGGAGATTATTTTTCCGTAGACATTATTATAAGATTTGTTTTTGTTGGGGTTCGGTCAAGGTTAATCCAAAAAATATAATTTAAAAATGTATATCCAGTCATGTATGTAGGATCCAAGTGTCATGTCCCCTACTTGGATCCTATATTCATGACTTAATATACATTTTTTAAATTACATTTTTTGGATTTACCTTGATCGAATTATTTATTATTGCCAAGGTTTTGACATAACTTGTAAGTCATCAAGGAGCTGAAATACAATAACACTATAGTACACTAATAAAATTATAGATTAGCATGAACAGACAGATATATTGTATGTTATAAGGCAAAAATTTATAAATAAAATAAATTCAAATTTTAACTATATAGATAAGAAAAAATAAATAAATCAACTTTATGTGTACCGACAAACCATGTCAGCTCATTGATAATGTTCATTACTTATTGAGTATGCAAAAATTGATAGATATGAACTTTATTGTTATAAATCCCAGAAGACATACTCTTAAATAATTTTTTTTTACCGGTTGGCTCTTATATATACTAGAGCCAAATGTACTAATAGTCACCATAAGTATTCATGGTATATTTACTAATAAGTGTAGCCGCTTCATAAGAGTACTAAAAATTTCAGAAATGTATTATCTAATTTACACATTTATTTAGAAAGAAAATTGGGATAGCGCCTGCAGACTTCTTCATCCATAAATATTTTATTTGTTACAGGATAAAAATAAGATTAAATAAACAACATTTTACGCCATTGTTCTACAATTTTTTTTTTGTTGTAAATTACAAAAATACTGATGATTCTTCAATTTGTTATCTTTATAAAGACTTGCTCTTCTCAATATATTTTAGTCATTAATAAACTTTAATAGTTCGCAAAAAAAACAAAAAAAAAAAAAAAAAAACTTGATAACAGAATTTGGTTATTTTTTTAAAAACTCTGAACACTAGAGCATATACAGACAAATATATGTGTAAAGAAATATATTTATATGAAATTTAGAACGGATGATATTTTTATATTTCCTATCTAAGATTGTTGAATTTTTGAAAAAATTTCAGAACACCTGCATCTAAATACTAAAGTAATCAATTTAGCTTGATTTCATTACGCAAAATCTAGTAATAATACATTAATTCTTAATTGGAAACAATAAGAGTGAGAGGTACGTGGGTTTAAAAAAAATAAACAACCTACTTACAAATATATGATTAAATTGATTTTTCGCCGTCATAAAAAATCTACTGCTTGTCATGCTCGTTGACTTTTTGAAAGAAGCATTAATTTTCGAAGCGACCTAGTTGTGTCTAGGCTGATGGGGGGAAATCAATAAGTACACATCTCATGTAAGTTATCTTTAAGAAAATGACCTATTGAACCATTATTGATGAGTTGTCCACGAACGAGCGATCCAAAGGAAGCCATTACTCCAGCGCAGTGTTATCAGGAAACAATAAATAAATGTTCCTACGTACGATAGTGCGTAATCCCGGCTCCTTCGAGAAGAATTGTTGCCGTAAAGGCCTTCACGTTTCAACAGTGTGATTAGTCGACAACAAATAATTGAAGATTCATAGAATAAGTTATGTGAATCGAACCTCTATAGCATTACATATACGATAAGAGAATCATCTAGATATTAATAAACTATACGCAGCTGTACAATACAGTCCGATTTCGTCTTAAAAATCTTAAATAAAGTGACAAGCGAAATTTTATTCATAAAAATGAATTTCGCTTCATAAACTGGAAAATTGGATATTTGCGGTTCAGGTAAAACTCCACTCCTGATAGTTCAATTTAGCCGTGTAACTCCTAAACTGTTTATTATCAATAACAAAAAAAAATTTTTTTTTCTTTGATTTTCAATACTTTAAGTTAAATATTATCTCTCCTCCCCAATTTCAAATGTTTTTCACCCGTTTATGCCATTTAAGGAAATCCCTTCCTCTTTTTGGTTCAGTTTTTTTCAATAATGCACTTACCTTTTTGTTTTTCAATTTAAAAGATAAATCTAAAACTTCATTTAGATAAACTGAAAACTGAATCCTGAGCGTTAACGTTAACAAACACATATATATATTTTATTTATAGTAATTTTTGGTGCCTAGGAACCAAATTGTAGTAAATATCGAAATTTTTAGTATATAGAAATAAATATTCTTTCGTGGTGAGTAGTGTTTACCAATAAAAAAATTTTTTAAATATTTATATTTAGTAAACAATATAATGAGGGATTCGCCTAGTTTAGGTAATCCTTGCAAGACATTGAATAATTTTAAATCTAAGATCCAAACCTTGCATTTAGGATAGGTAACAGAATCCTAACCCGAAATTACACCCTCCCGCCACGCCCCATGTTCACGATGTAGCTCAAATTTGGAAACTATTAATTTTGCTGTAATTCGAGTTATTTACTGGAGGGGGGTGATTGGTACGTGCGTGGGTAGTGGAGGGGGGCTAGCGATCCATCATATCGTGTAACAAATTAGTTTCCAAGGCGTCCCCTTACCACGGCTCTGAAACACAACACAGATATCTGCCCAACACCACCGGGTAATGGCTGAAGTGTCAGGCCTCTAACTAGGCTTTTCAATGGGTCAGCTGGAATTAGTGTTCCCTCTCGTGGTATGCTGCACTCGATACCAAGGCGAGCTCTGGAGGAGATCCTGGGGGTTAGGAAGTGAAAATGTTGCCGAAAATACATTAGTCACTATCCTTACAGGTAGGAGTGTAGCGTAAAGAAACTACAACCTCACTAACAAGCTATAATAATCCAAGTGAAATGCAATATATATATATATATA
>KZ807291.1:143188-156616 GCA_000696205.2 Oncopeltus fasciatus | reverse complement strand
TTTTTTTTTTTTTTTGTGATTTATCATCACTGGACTGTATATCCGTAGGATATCAGCTACAACTTACTTTTTATAACTGAGAATTGATTGATATAAAGCAGTTGCATTTTTTATTTATTCTAAGTGTGTATGTTTGCTTGTTTACAGGAGGCTGAGAAAAGCACACAATGCGTTTTCAAGCTCGGAACCACTCCCAAGTCAAGTGGGGAGGATTAATTTTAGGCCCTGCGATTGACGTAGCATTTCAGGGAGAATTCGGTGATTTGGAGCTGTTAACCTGTCGATCACCTGTTACAGAGGTAACGGACAGCGGTGTATCTGCTAAGCACATATCGGGAAATGAAGCATTACAACTAATACAAACATGGTCATTTACTAAATATATATATAATCACTTTATTTTTATATTATGTATAGATATACACACACATAAATAAGTTTGTAACAGTCTTGGAAAACTCCGAAGAGGTCCATGGAGAAAACATATGCCACAGAGGTGTATATACCCGATCCTTGATGGCTCATGGCACATCCGGGGGTATGTATCACATATCAGCTCAATACACCGTTCTACACGACTGCCTGATTTCATCCCATTGAACAAATAATGGTACTCAATTAGGTCTGGGTGTTCCCAGAAGTACACACGGAAACGTCTTGTTCATAAATGGATTTCATTAAAAATGAACAAAAACTAGCTGTACGCTGTGAATATTGAACCCGGGACCTGGCTCAGGATTCAAGTGCTCCAACTACTAGACTACCGTCCCTTTCATTTTATATATATNAAAGAGAATAAAAAATAAACAAAAAGAAAAACAACCATTTAGAATTTAGAAGTGAATGAGTCGTTCTTCAAATATAATATACAAATTTTCACAACAAGCTTATTTATACTGACCTTATTTTGAATAAAATTATTACATAGTAATTTATATTTTTTTTTATTGTATTTTCGTAAATAAAACCGAAATAATTATACTAGAAGACAAAATAAAGAGTATAACAATCGTATGTTTCTTTTGAAATATTTTAAATATTTTGCTATGAAACGCACTGATTATTTGTATATATATACTATGAAAAATAATTTAATTAATAAATAAATATAAAAATGTGTGTCTAAGATTCTAAATAAATCTTAACTTTGTAACAGCACTCGATCCCAATTTCTGATTTTTCTGTCAGTTAATGTAAAATGGACATAATAATAAAGTTGAATACAAACCGTGACAGTGAACACATGTATTCGGCCAAGAAGATGGACAATGTCCGAAAGCGCTCGCCAACGGAGGATGGTTTGCAGAAACCAATGAAGACGGATAATAGAAGGTATGAGAATAATAATGAAGATTATTATCTATTTCGGAATTAAGACATTTCAAAATCCAAATTCCAACATTCTCAGACGAAATTTATTCCTTAAAGCTGAGAGCTTAAGGGATTCATGATCCTTTCCCAAAATCTAAACTTTTTCACCAAAAAATTTTTATTATACCCATTTTTCTTATATCCACCTTAATATTCTTCTAGTACCACAAATGAGGTTATTTTTTTTTTTTTTTTTTTGCTTTTCTATTTTTATAAATCTCTTGAGTCATTCTACTAATTTTCAGAGAGTTATCACTAAAAAAGGCGTGAAGGAAGTTAATTAATTAATTCAATAGTAAGAAGTGGGATATTTTATTTTATTTTCTAATACACATATTTGAACACACTCTCGACACTAGTGCGGGGAATTTAATAACTTATCAGACTTGTCTCGATAGCGTAAATGGAAACGCACCAGTCCTGAAAGCAGGAGATCCAAGTTCGAGTCCAGCCAGGACTCAATAGCAGTCCCTCAATACCAGTCCTCAATAGCAATCCTCAATCCTCAATAGCAGTCCTCAATAGCAATAGCAATAGCAATCCTCAATAGCAATAGCAATAGCAGTCCTCAATAGCAATAGCAGTACCCAATAGCAGTCCTCAATAGCAGTACCAAATAGCAGTCCTCAATAGCAATAGCAATAGCAATCCTCAATAGCAATAGCAATAGCAGTCCTCAATAGCAATAGCAATAGCAATAGCAGTCCCTAAATAGGAGTCCTCAAATCCTCAATCCTCCTGTCCAGCCAGGGGCAGTTAGATTTTTTATTCTGTTCCCTTGCACTAAAAATTGTTAATATTTTTACACAGTTCGGTATAACACATTATATATGATATTTTTCATTCTCCTTTAATGTTTGGTTTTTATACTTATCGAAAATAATGTTTTTTTTTGTTTTTTTTAAACATATTATCTTTGGATTTCCTACTTGAGCGTTAATAATGGACTGAAAATGCGTTTTAGTTTTAGTTCCTATGATGAGCAGGGTATTTTCCCTGGTGGAGACGAGTCCCGCCGCCACGCTCTGACGAAGAGATTGACTTTTAAATGAGCCAGAAGCGAGGAACAATGGGCGACGGATTGAATGGAGGTACTGTCATTAGAGGTCCGGATGAAGGACTCCTCCAACTCGTAAAAACTCTGCCACTTCGACAGTGCAGGAGCTGTTTGTGGAAAAAAAAATCCATCATACAGAGGGAAGCGCTAACATAGCAGATTTCATTAGAGATGGACTTAATAAATGACTGATTTGACCTTACAAGCTAATGAGAATAAGATATCGTTGTCGAGGGTGGCTGTAGGTTGTCTGGGAACAGGAGGAAGAAAGAGTGTAGTGAATAAACACAAACAAAAAAAAAATAACAAAGAATACAATTTTTCTAAGAGACTTGTCGCTCTTCGTCAGTGAGGAGTCAGGGGCTATGGAAAGAGGACTCTAAGGGAGGGAAAGACGATTGGGATTGCGTGAACAACCAAAAATTGTGTACACCTACTTCAATGGAATTTTTATTTCGTTTCTTACGCAGGAAAAAGTACTGCGATCGTAAATCTCGGACTGAATAACCCAGAGAGGAACAAGTTCAAAACCACAGTCCCCTCTTCCCACAGCGAAACATGCTCAGAGTCATTTAATGTGTTTTAATGACTTTTTCCAAGTTCAAGTGATTGAACAACTTCCCGACACGGCTTCAGATTTGCAACTGAAGAGTGCGCCTATATATCCAAATTACTCATTCTAATAGCTTTTTTTGAGTATTCACTACACTCTTTCTACCTCCTGTTCTTATTATTATATATATATTTGACAATTAGTTTTATTTTCATATTGAAAATGCACTGAATATTTGCTGCATAAGTATATTTAATGTTATAAACATTTATATATTTAAATAGAGAGCAAATGTTGTAGTAATTGTTTTAGGGAATCCATGAATACTAATTACATGTAAGATTTTGTGTTCCAACAGGAAAGGATCACTAAAACTTTGAGAGCCTTAATTAAAACGAGTTTAAGGGGTTAGAACAAAAAACCCATTTAAAGCTCAAGTTGCTTTAAGTCTTGCAATGTTTGGAGGCTTAATGGCTTCGCAAAAAAGAATTTGATATCGTCTCTTCGTTGGATTTCGGTAGGTTTCCTAATAAGAAGGGCCAATTCCGCAAAGGGCCATGGTGTCCATGGAGTGATATCTCTCCCTTCACGGGCCATGAGCCCCCAATGGCTTCCGCTCTGGCATCAATTAGCGCGCCCGTCCCTTTTGCAAAACTAAACCCTGCGGTGCGCAATATACGCAGTACACACAGCCCTTCCAGACACCCAGCCCCCCCCCCCCCTTGCAGAAAAAGGGCCATCCTTACGGGGGGGCGGGCGGCACTTCTCCGGCAGACCGGCAGAAATGGGGCAATTCCCCCCCAGACCTAACTGCCCCTGAGGAACGCATCTAATTGAATGGATTCCTATTCGTGGAGAGCGGTTTTCGGAAGGGTTGAGAGCGGGAGATGGGGGTGTTCGTCACGGAATGGCGCTAGTGTAATTGGGGAAAAAGGGGGATTTAATTCTCCACCCTTTTCTCCTCAACGGTCGTATTGTTGTTTTAAACCATGCTCTTACCCTAATCCATTCCTTTATATTTTTTCTTCATTGAAATTTTCAAAAAACCTAATAATTGATGCTAATTTTCTGAAGCAATTATAGGCCATTAAAGATTCTTGAGAAAAAAAATTGATAAACAACCGAAAAGAAGTTTATTAAAAATACCCTGTGTTAAGAATGTTACTATCCTCCAAAAAAGTATTCCTTCATACCTATAGAGTAGAAGATAGATAATAACTTTTATTCGTACTTAAATGTAAACTAAAAGAACAAAGACAATTAGCAACAAAGACTTTGACAATGGTTAAACAGTATGTCAGAGCCCATAATTTTTATTGATAATTATACACATGTAAATCACAAATGACATGCAGTGAGCTAAAATATCAGTCAACTATTATATAGAGTATATTCTTTAAGCTCTGTATTCAGTGCAAGTTTCGACAGCATGAGATCCCATTTTTGTTCACTTTTGGCATTCATCATGATATAGGGAGATGGTATATGTTAGCATAACGGAAATGAAATCATGGAGATTCATGTCATATATATCAATCAGAGATCATATGTCAATAATAATAGGTATTTGGTAAATGCACTAACAACAGTTTGCTCAAAAAGAGATTTTGATGTAGATATTATCGTCCTTACGAAGCAATGAAGCCTAATATATTAAAATCATTTAAATTTTAGTTTTAAAACAGAAAAATTTCCATTTTTATTGACATTTTGCTTAAAATTCATTTGCTTATATAAATTGAAAGCATTTATTTATCACTTAGTTAAGTAAGGTATCGAAGATCAATAATGAAAACTATATATAATATTTGATGATCCACTGGCGCTTAAATTTTCATTTAAAGTGAGTCAATGAAACAAATAAGTCATGGTAGCTCGTGGGTTTCGGGTCCAACAATCCTGTTGCTTGGGTTCAAATCCCACCCTAGGTAAGCTTCTATGGATAAATAAAAGCTTTTCCTGAGCCATGGATGTCTAGATTGGGATGACAATCTATAGATAGCCCTTCTCTCAATGAACCGAAGTGGTTGACAGGGAGGCTAACATCTTTTAAGAAAAAAAAATGGGACTCTTTCTATGTACAAATGTTCTTTTTTTTTTTTTTTACAGGATGCAAATGTCTATTCTCAACGCTATGGAACACATTGCTACTCTTTACAATGGAAATCCACTACATAATTAATTTTCCCAAATGACATTTCAATGTAAAGTAAAGAGCTTGCCTTCAAGTAAGGCTAACAGTACTTAAAATGCTTTTGTTGATGAGAAATACTAGTAAATTACGAACGGTTTAATTGAAGGTGTACTGTTAAAGGAACAAATGGCCTTCCCATGTTGACCAACAGCAGTAAACCTTTTCGCTAAAAACAAAATGCCTCTATTTCACTATTTGATGTTAGAGGTAAGACGGAACGACTTTTATCACCTATAAACCAAACAGAAAATAACAAGCCCCACGCTTGAACTTAAAATTGAACCCCCCGCAAGCAATCAATCTCCACACTATCAGGAAAACCGTTTTTCTTTCGCCACTTCTCTGCCATGGTATTTCTCCCCCCTACTCCAGTGCGAAGAACTAAATCGAACGTATCCTTGTTCTTTTACGATTCGGGATGGTTTATGGTGGATATATGTAGGGGGTTTACAGCGGTCTAGGAGCTGCTCTGAGAGCCCTGTCTAGCATATTTCTTCTAGGGGGGGAGGAGGAGGGAACGAGTCTCAAGAAACCCGTTCCGTCGTGGGGCTGGAGTGGTCCAATCACAGCTGGCGTCTGTCAGTGGGTCGGTCACGAACTGGATGCTCAATACTGATGGAAGCGCTGAGATCGACCGACCGAGAGCTCTACCTCTTTGGAATATGCCTTCTCAAGACACTTTGAGAAATAAGGAATTTTCCCCTATAAAGGCCGACCTGTATTGATATATGTACTCTCGGACTGTTAATCTTGATATTACGTCAAAATACATTACAGTTACTCTTCCCTTTTAAACCTACCTGCTCTACAATTGGAAAAAATCAAACCTGTCTTGGGAACTCAGCATTTTTACAAAACAAAAAGAAATTTTTTTCTATAAAAAGTGGTCTTTATAATGGAGCCGAAAGGTAGCTGTTCCTACTACATCAAAGTAACAGTCACAGATAGCGGTAACCAATATCATTTTAGAAACATTGTTGTAAAGATAATCATATTTCATTTCTAGATTTTTTAACTAAAAAAAAAGTTATTATTTAGTCACTGCTGAGATGGAATACATGAATAAATGTTTTAAATTCTTCTGCTACTAAGACCTAATTCCTGGCAATCCTCTCCTCCTATTAGTTATTATTGTTATTGGTTATTGTAAGAACAAAACAATCACGACCATTATCAAAAGATATTTTTAATTTTTACTTGATGACCTCGTGTTGGGAAGCTATTAGACTTCAGTGTACTACATTTCAAAGCTCTTTTTATTCATGGTCTCATGTAAAACTAAACATATGTTTAAGTCGAGGAAAGAAATTATTAGTTGGCGTCATAGAAATTTCAGATACTAACAGTTCTTCAACGAACCTACTTAGGAAAGCTAAAAATATGGTCCANATGCAAAATACATATTTACGTCCCATCCAGTCGTTCGTTATGAGTCACCCATAGTGATACAGAAGATAGAACACACACAAGTGGAAAAGTATTTCATAATAATACAAATGTAAAAAATAAATAAATAAAATTAATAAAAAAAACAACAACCTAAAATTACTATATCGAGAATTTTTTTTTTCTTAAATTTTTTGCAAATCGTTGACTGTGTTCGATAATAGTTAATATTGGTAGATTGATAAGGGGAAATTAAATTGTAAATAGTATTATCACTGGCTCTTGATATTGAAAGAGAGAGAGATTGAGAGTGAGAGATATCAGAAGGAGAGATCTACGAGTAGATAGTCTAGAAGAATAAAGTATATTTGAGATACCATAGTTGTTAATTGAGCTTTAAAAAAAAATTTGTAAAATGTATTTTTTTTTTTTTTTTTAAGGTATACGTTCCATAATATTTTTATTCTCATAAGGAAAGATATTTAGGAATGTTACTTCGATGACTGAGCGCTTCCTATGTTCTTTAAAAGCCAGTATAGAGCAATAGTGGTCTTATCTTTTATGATAATTGCTTGTAAAATTAATTTCATCATAAATAAAATTAATTTCATAAAACCATTTGTATAAAGCGTTTAATTTAAAACAAAAAGAGAAATGTTTCAAGTAATAATTGGGAAACATTTGAATTTCTCACAAATTTATCTATTTTTTTTTCCTTTATATCATTTGATATTTCCATTATGGAAAGACTACCTTAAAATTTTGTTTAAAAAGTTATATTTGTCAGCATTTAATGTAAATAATTAATTTATTTCTTGGAGTCTTCTTATACAAATAAAATAACAAAATTATCAATTATATTTGTATAAGTAACCGAAGAAAATTTCTTCAATTTAAGCTGCTCCTATTTTGGGGTTGAGAAGGAACGCTCGTCTTATTAATATTTAGAAACAGGTTTGAAGAATTACTTTTTGTTCATATCTCATTTGTTGAATCATGAATTATGTAACAAATTAAATAATCCTTAGGTTTTTGGTAGTGGGATGTCGGCAAGCATAAGTTATTCAGAAGCACAGACGGGGGAATGAAGTAAGTTCATGTGTCGCCTGTGGAATTCGCTTTGAGAGCCCCCCCCCCCCCCCCTACCCCTAAGGAGACATATTGCAGGGGGCTAAGAAGCCGACTGTGTTGCCGAAGACGTCTTGTTGCGGTCGGCTTAAATTTGGCGGTTTCCCTCTTCTTGGAAGGGGGTGGCGGTGGGAGGGGGTGCGTCGAGCGAGGGAGGGTTGGGAATCGTCTGGGGTGGGGTGGTGGGGGGTGAGAGAAGACAAACTTGGCCCTATATGCGTCTTAAGTGGTTCGGAACAGGTCCCCTCCTCCTAAGTGTGTCTCACACGCCGTTGGGATTGGTGGAACACACTGTAAACACACCCTTCATTTAGGATTAATAAGCACAAAGCGACCCCCCCCCCTCAAATCATGTAAATAACCGTTTATACCCCCACAAACATCAATCTATTGATCTCTACTCTAATTAAACATACCTCACCAGGATGTAGCATTCATATAGTAGAATAACATTGATTACATATGTAATATAACCACTTACAATTACAGATAATAACAAAGAAGTCACAATTTAAAAAAAAAAAAAAACTACTCTATGATTATTCTCTAACTTGTCACATTGGTAAGCCAAGGCTAATGCCTTCAAAATCCAAAAATTTATATTTTAAATAATATATTACAATAATTAAGAAGTTGGGAGCATATTTAATTACTAAGCTACATGTTGACCGATTATTATAAATTATCAATAACAATAACTAAAGAATTAGTATTAATAAATTTAGTCTTGAAAATTACCAAAAAGCCTGGAATTCAAATAGTCNTATTACTTAATTTATTAATAATGATATATTAGTTATGATATTATGGGTGATATTTTAGTTATAAATTTTGGTCTTCCTCTAATTCCTCTTTCTCAGTCATTAAACAAGAAAAAAAAATTTTTTTTTTTAGCGATAATTGAGAGTGGTGACACTGGTCACCTCTTCTCATATGACTTTCATTAATGTCATTTATTTTCTATTATACATTGTTATCAAATTACAAAACGTTTTTATTTATTTTTAACAGAGTGTAATATATATTAACATTGTTAGCGATAGAATGCATAAAACCGAATTTGGTTTATAAAATAAAAACATTTAGGGTACCCAAAACACTAAATTTCTAAAACATAAATTTGAAAAATTCTATTTTACAGCCATTATGATCTATTTTTTTAAATTTGTTTATGAAAAAATAACTAAAGAGATTATAGATTTACGATTTAGCCTCCCTATAAACTTTCCCCATGACCAATAACAACAAATAACGAAATCGAAAACCCACAGGTACTCTGGGGGTGTGATCATACATACACACATAAAAACAGATATATACGAGTAAATATATATGTAGGTATGTGGGTACATTAATAACTGCGCTCAGAATAACATTTGTTTGTATTAATTATAGTTTATGATTTAGGTAAGATGTAATAAATGGGAAATTACCTAGCGACCGTCATTATTTAATTAACATTATTTTGAAATATTACTTCCTCCGCAGCCCACATATTATAAAAATATATTAAATATTCAAGGCTACAAAAAAAAATGCAAAATACATATTTACGTCCCATCCAGTCGTTCGTTATGAGTCACCCATAGTGATACAGAAGATAGAACACACACAAGTGGAAAAGTATTTCATAATAATACAAATGTAAAAAATAAATAAATAAAATTAATAAAAAAAACAACAACCTAAAATTACCCCCTCCCAATCAAGCAAGTCACAGTGATCATTACCCCATGGAGGCGGGTATTACGATTATGACGCATGAAGAAGATAAATGCGGGCGTATCCATAAAACTCATGTCGAAAGTGTAATGGACTTACAAGTAGTTAATAATAACCTTCCTTTATGGTACCTCTTTTTCGTCAATTTAATGCTCACTGATGGAAGTATCTAGTTAGTCCCTAAAACTGTTGGCAGTATTTTGTATTTATCTTACTTTCGTAAATACTGGATATGTTTTTATGTTAGTAAACACTACAAACATTTAAGAAAATGATTCAGCCAAATAGGTTTTCGGATAGTCATTATATATAATGACAGACGGTTTAACTATTGTCGAAATCATTGTTGTTAATTGTCTATGGAAAATTAATTTACATGTTAAATACGAATAAAGATTATAATCTAAGAATATTTCCCTTGTTTTATTGAAGATGGACGTAATTATTTACTTATGTATAATTGATGAACTTTATCTTACAAGGCAATAAAAATAAAAATTAAAATTTTAAAATATGTAAAAAATATTTACAGAGAGGATAATAATTACTGTGCCAGAAGATCTCAGTCATTATAGTTACATTTGTATACATCTCTAATTTTTCATCTTCTTCGTATTTAAGCAGTTAAAATTATATAGAATACAAGTAGTAATGTAATGGATAATTCGGTATTATCTAACTGTATATAAGTGTAATATTGAAATGCAAGAAGGACTTTCCTTATAAAAAAAAATAAAATAAAAAACATACCTTAATATTAATATCATAAATAAAATATGCTATTTAAAAAAAATTAAATCTCTTTAAGACTATATTGTAAATTAAGCTGTTAACTTTATCAAAATAAAAATTTCTTACAATTATTATGAATAAAATATTTACTATTCCGTTATAACATTAAAAGTATCTTACCTTAAAACGAGATAACAGAGTAAAATTCATACCTGAAAAAAAAAATTATTAGTAAAGAAATATTCTATATAATATATTTTATACTAATTATTATAAGTGAATTACGCTAAAATCACACCATAAATATGTAAAGAAATTGGTTTATTAGATAGTTTAATACAATGAAATAAAATAAAATTAAAATGGGATACATTAATATTCTGAGAAATTAATACCTTAAGAAGGACAAATAAGATTATAAATTCTATTAGCGTACAGACTAGCAAACAATAATAAAATAAAAATGGACATAAGTAGTATTTCTTAAAATACAGAATAGCAATATAACTTAACTACGCAAAGCAGCGAAAAAAAATTTACATTTTATTAAGCATATATAATATATGTATATTCACATTTATATTTAGTGATAACCATGCTCTTCACCAAAAGAAAAATGGTAGGCTTATTTAAATTACTTGTATTGGCGAAGAATTAAATTAATAATACTACTAATACAAATAACATGGATAATAAATTGTAATATAATGTTTCATTAAGATGGATATAAATATGACGAAGGAATGAGCGTAAATTCTGTGATCACGAAAATATGCTATAGACTTGAGAAGGAAGCGTGGAGGGGCTCTTAAACCAACGTACTTAAATTTTTAAATTTCTTCCTTAACAAGCGTTTTTCGTAAATTTTTTTAAAAATCATAAACGTTAGAAAATTAAACTTTACACCCAAATATCTTAAAACCATTTTGATAATTTAAATAACAACCAAGATATTCCGATTATAAATATTAATCTCTCTGAACCCTCCCCTCTCCAGTCAGATTTCAATCAAAGCTCTTTTAAAGATTTATACAGAAAAGCTGTAAACAGAATTTGGTTTTAACATTTAAAAAAAATCAGTCCTATCCAACTCTCGAAATTACATTAGTAAATGACTCTCTTAAAATGATTTTTTTTTTTTATAGGCTATAAAATTACAAGTTATACCTATTTTGATCTATAAATTTCTTTCTAATTTTATTAGCAATAAAGACAAATAAGAATTTAAATTTTGGTCCTATTTTAAACCCCTTTTCTCATGAACCGTTTTCAGTTATCAACGATATCATCTAACGATTTGTAAAAATAATGTTAAACACAGAATTTTCATTATTTAAAAATTGTACACACTTGAATTTGTGTGTGTGTGTGTATATATATATATATAATTTTTAATACACCACATTTTTGGCTTTACCAATATAGTATCAGTGAAGATCCGTTTAAATAAATTTTTCAAAAATCGCATCATAATACTAAGAAGTAGACAGTTAGACTGCCCTAGGTCTATCTTCAAAAAATAAATAGACTGGAGAAAGAAGGAGAGGGGGGGGGGTAGCATCATATTCCAGGAGAGTAGCATCATTAAAAATGAG
Source organism: Oncopeltus fasciatus (assembly GCA_000696205.2). NCBI lineage: Eukaryota > Metazoa > Arthropoda > Insecta > Hemiptera > Lygaeidae > Oncopeltus > Oncopeltus fasciatus. The sequence continues at coordinate 144,878 of KZ807291.1, read as the reverse complement.
AGAGCATTATTATCTCTACCCGGAGTGCTGTCAAGAGTAAGGCTTGTAATGCCACAACGATATTTCCCGTGTAAATGGCAAGTTTAATGGCTCTGAATGGCACCAAACCCGTTTGTCCGTGTATTTCGCGACTTATCTCACTAAATCTTGATTTACTTAACAATTAGCCGTAGGTCAGAAGACCGATGGCCGAGATAAGGTCTTTCAGCCCATAAAATTACCTTTCTCCGAAGGAGCGAACTACTGACCTCGAAGGTGTCCCAGGAGGAGGACAGTGCACGTCTCTGGCATTTATCAACAAGGAGTGGCACAAGGCTCGCGTGCCACCAGGACCTACACGTCGTGAAAAGTCATCCTCTTCTTTTCCTGACTCGCCAATCTCCACCCACAAGGACCGAGGATATTGATCTACATAAGAAGTCGAGAGATTGAAGATTGCCTCAGAAGAAATACAAGAAATGTGTACGGGAATGCATGGGAGTAAGTAAATTCTGATACTATATTGTCCATCAATAAATTTTCTGTACTTTACTGTAAGAAGTGTATGTTCTTAAGGATATATTTATATTAACTATATAAATTATATTTAAACTGCCAATGTTTGTGAAAGATCTTTGAAAGAGAATAGTCAAGAAAACTTGCCATCTGATACCTCAAGTTCCGCTGATCTACCAATAATGGGCAGCAGGTGGAATGCGTGGTAAATCAGACGAGAACCTAAGTCTCTCGGGTTCGAACCGCGCTCCGAAGGACTTCCGAAAAGTCTTCGGCTTGTGCCCGGAGCTCGGAGGACGACAGTTCCCGCGGAGGAAGTACAGTCCGCAGTGCCCTTGGAGTACGAAAACCGGTCTCTCTCAGACGTGGGAGTACACCCCACCCCCATTCAACTTACAAGCTGGGCCCCCCCATTCAAGCCTCTACTCAGCTCGAGACGCGCAAAATACAACCGGCGAACTCCCTAGAAATGTACCAGTATCAATGGTATATGCCTGCAAGCCTAGCTGACATCAATATGTAAACACTCAAACAAAAATAAATTTCGATAATGAAATTCTGACACACAGAAACCGTGAAATTCCTCAATTTTAGTTATTAATAAGAGATTATTAATAGAAATTTGTTGGGGTTAGGTCATGATTGGTCCAAAAAAGTACTTTTTTTTTTATCTGCCGACATTTCATAAATAAATGAAAAATACTTTTAAGAATGAAGAAGTACTTACAATCTCACATTCCCCCACTCTTCACAGTTTCGTTTTATACTTAACATACTGAATTTTATTTTGAAAAACTGAAACCTAGATGGTCGGGCGTAGACACAAGTTATTAAAAAAAAAACGCCAGGCTGAAAAAACATGTTATGGACGTGTTTATTCTCTAACCACGGTAAACTAGAGATGTGTGGTCAGCATACAGTACTGGCCATCTAATTTTTTTATCCTCATGCAGTTATAAATTATTCACATTAAGGCTACCCAGCCTAGTATCCCAGGAGCAATACCACTGCCCCACAATGCCTTACGCAATAGAAAAGTATGTAAAATTTTTTACTTCATCAGTGTTACTTTCTAGGTTAAAAACAATAAGAAAATTTGAAGAAAAATTATATGAATTCAATATAAAAATAAAGAATCTTTATTAGCCCTACTTACTCACAACCCGATATTTCAAGGACCAATCTTAAATTTATA
>KZ807291.1:62559-91096 GCA_000696205.2 Oncopeltus fasciatus | reverse complement strand
TGAGTATGTATGTATGTATATGTATGTATGTATATATAGGCTCTCACCCACTGAATTTACGTAAAATTGCCCTTTCAAAATTTAAAACAAAATACACTGAAAAAACAACCTAATTTCTTAATTAGAAAAATTGTGTGCGCTAGAATCTGGACTGAAAAATTGACATATATTTATAAATTTTAAAATTGGTGAAAGATTGAAAAAAAAAAATTCATAAGTCCATTCCAACAGGAAGTTTAATTTCCAAACAGAAAATATGATAAAAATTTAAAAGGATTAAGTTTTACTAAAACAATAGTGATCTCACCTGAAACTCACTTTGAACATTAAATAAACATGATACAGAAAAATTTGCTTAGCTTAATTAGCTCCTGCATGAAAAACTTAATTCCTTACTGATAATTTTTCAGCTTACATTCCCAGCCACCACGGGGTAAAAAAAAAAGACGGGTAAGCCTTAATTATCTGAGGTCAATAGGACTTAACTCAGCATTTTTACTTTTTTTTTTAAATGTTATTATTTTTTTGGTGTCCTCCCATGTGTATATGTGTGTGTGTGTGTGTGTGTGGGCGTGCGTGCGTGTGCGTGTGTGTGTGTGTGTGTGTGTGAGTATGTATGTATGTATATGTATGTATGTATATATAGGCTCTCACCCACTGAATTTACGTAAAATTGCCCTTTCAAAATTTAAAACAAAATACACTGAAAAAACAACCTAATTTCTTAATTAGAAAAATTGTGTGCGCTAGAATCTGGACTGAAAAATTGACATATATTTATAAATTTTAAAATTGGTGAAAGATTGAAAAAAAAAAATTCATAAGTCCATTCCAACAGGAAGTTTAATTTCCAAACAGAAAATATGATAAAAATTTAAAAGGATTAAGTTTTACTAAAACAATAGTGATCTCACCTGAAACTCACTTTGAACATTAAATAAACATGATACAGAAAAATTTGCTTAGCTTAATTAGCTCCTGCATGAAAAACTTAATTCCTTACTGATAATTTTTCAGCTTACATTCCCAGCCACCACGGGGTAAAAAAAAAAGACGGGTAAGCCTTAATTATCTGAGGTCAATAGGACTTAACTCAGCATTTTTACTTTTTTTTTTAAATGTTATTATTTTTTTGGTGTCCTCCCATGTGTATATGTGTGTGTGTGTGTGTGTGTGGGCGTGCGTGCGTGTGCGTGTGTGTGTGTGTGTGTGTGTGAGTATGTATGTATGTATATGTATGTATGTATACGTATGTGTGTGAAAATAACGGAGCAATAAGTGTCCGTTATTTTCGTAACATATCTGCGATAGCTTCCGGTTATTTCAATAACATGGAAGGTTCAAATATGAATTTAAGTTAACTCAATAAGAATGCTCCCCAGTGGGAAGGTCTAAAGCCAGCTAGATGGAGATTTAATCGTTTTGTTATACGGTCCTTGTCTGTCCTCACGTCTTCAATAAAACACTGAAAGCCTGCTTAGATTGCGCAGCTCCTGCGTGAGGGATTTTTTACCCTACCCATTAGGGTAGCCCTTGGCCCAAAGACCAACCATCGATTAAGACTCAATGAAGTAATTGAGGGAATAATGACGTCAGAAAAGTCATTAGTATGAAAATAATGAGAGTGGAACCCACGGGAAGTCTGAATCGATCCTGTCTGCAGTTTGTACTTGCACATGCATCGGCAGAGACCGGTCACGCTACATACCCCCTCCCCTCACAACCCCTTGCGTACTACTCGTGAGGGATGCAATTTTACTACGTGCCACGTCTAAAAATATAATTATCGCTCCAAACATGAATAATTATAGCGAGAGATTAATTCCACCCTCTTGGTCGTCGCCGGGTAGGGTATTTATGTTAAACAACACGTAAAAAAAAAATATATTCATATTAAAAACTCTCTAAGTTGCAGATATTCATATTACATGCAACACGCTGATGGGTTTGAAGCATTTGGGACCATGTTATTGTTTTATTTATCGTTAAAATTCCTATTAAGCCGTTCAACAATTTCCCAAGGTCTGTCAGGGTGGGAGAAGAAAAAAAAACCTGAAGAAAGAGAGGGAGAAATCCCAGATGAACACAATTCCATATTTGTGAGCCACCAACTTAAGTCTGACGAAAAGTGAGTGAGCGAATTCTCTGAGATAATTTTAATAGAGTCAGTAGTCGCCTTGAAAATACTTAAAAATGAAACTATGATTTCATTAAATATGGTATGATATAAAGAATGCACGTAAACCTTTGAAACCTACTAAACCTTTGTTAAACAAAATGATTAGTAACTATATCAATTTGACATAGTAAAAATGTGCACACAATTTTAAAAAATATTGAAAATTGTAAAACAAATATTAGTTGATATGTTATATTTTTTTATGAAATAAATAATGACAAAGCTATTAAATATACGTTAAAATAGATTTATTATATATTTTTATGTTTCCCTAAATAACTCCTCTACATACCCAGATTATATCAGTAATAACTCACTCTTTCCTTTCCAAAGCGAAACTTAAGAAAAAAAAAATTCAATAAAATAAATCTAAAAACAACCCTAAAGGTTATATTTCCTTCCGAAAATGCGTTTAAAAGAATTATGTAACATTTGCGATAAATATACATTTAAAATGTTGTCATTGAGAGTGGTGTCATTGGTCACCTTCTCTTCTTATGTGATTGACATTGAATAATTTCATTGTGATCAAATTACAAAATGTTTTTTTTAAATATTTATCCGAATGTAATAAATAAATAAAAGTCTACAAAAAAAAGTTGTCAATTAAAGAAAAATTTACATCTAACAATTACAATTAAGTAGACCGACACTGGAACCAGTCAACACCGGGAAATGTGAAAAGCAGTCATTTGTGGGACTTAAAATAATAAATAGAAAATATATGTCATGAAAGTAATGGCTGAAATAGTGGGGATAAAATGCAAAGCAGGGAAAAGCATTTTTTAAACTTTTCAATAATCAATTATAACCGTAACAATAAGTGGATATTTAAAAATAATCAATTATGGTTATTGCATAAAATAGGTTAGAAAACTATGTTGTTATAATGGAGATTTAGCATAAATAAGAGTTTATGGTTCCCAGCTTTCCTTGAATCGTTCAAAAACAAATATTATAATGATGTGAACAATTATATAAATCTTTTAGAGATTACAAAAATTTGTTTATAATAAAAATATTTGTAGGTTTACTGATTTCAACAAAAATGGTACTGGAATAATGTTTAGCACTCGTAAAAATTAATTTGAGAGGAAACCTAAGAGGAATCCTTAAAAAGAGAGGCTATTGATTAGATGGTATATGTGAGGTGGGGAAATATTTTTAAGTTCTTCATCAAGTAGAGGTATAGCTCTCGGTAAACCGCCAATAAGACTTGGAGGGAGCCGGGGATTCAGGTGACAGACAAAAGGGTCGAAACGAAACGGTTTTTGGCGGGAAAGGGCCCAGGGGAGGGGGGTAGGACTTGTGGGGGTAATGTCCCGCGAAAAGGTCGGCCATTAGGTAAACAGGGCCTCTCGGATTTCTGGGCCCATAACCGTTCGTTATTTACGGCGGGCAGGAGCAACAGGTACCCGGGGACCGCTGGTTGTGTGCGCTGGGACCTGATAAGAGAGGGCCGATCGGATTTGTACACTACTGCAATGCCGGGGGATTGTAATGGCTCTCTGTATCAGGTTGTTTTCGGCGCCCATAATGCCCGCAACAGGTCCTCCATGGAGGCGCTTACAGTGTGTTCCTACAAATCTCCCACCAGCTGGAAATACTTCCAAATAAAACCACGAGTAAACCAGAGTTACCTAAAACGCATATATCAACCTACCTACGTTGAAGAGTAGTAAACATGGAAAGATTGGAAATAAACTCTTCTCTAGTTTTTACATATTATGGTTTGATGAACCCATTATATTATCGCCACCATTGTGCATGTGAGTGGAGCACCGGATCGGTGGATCACACAGAAATACTTTATCCGTCACGAAAAAGCAGTGTGAAACAAGCAGATTTCCCATGCGTCATTAAAATGGATATAAAGGACAATAAATGAAAAATTATATCTTACAATCCGAAAAGAAATGTTAGCGAACAATATACAATTCCTGGATGGGAAAGAAAAGGGAGTAAGTACTTAACCGTCGTAGTTAGAAAATGTTGTATAAATCTTAAATATTTAAGCTTTTAACAATTTTAAATATTGTTTGACATATTTTTGGTAGATTCCTGGGTTCTAAGGATGAAATATTGAGTCCCAAAAGCGCCCAGCTTTAATTAAATATAATTTTTGCAGAGCGAAGTGTAACTGTTTTATTCCTTGTAATTGTATAGCTTCTCTCCAATTCATAAAAAATAAAATAAACAATTTCATTTACATATACTATGATGTTTTTTTTTTCTAAAAAGAACGAAGATATTGAAAATTTTCAATTCGTAAAACATCCTCCATAAGTGAACTCAGACCACGGTTTGCAAAAATAAAGGTTAAATTTGATCTTTATTTAGGAATAAATCACTTTACGAAACTTAAGTCCATAGCTTGTTTTCCTTACAGAACATGTGCTCAAACCAGAATGCCCCGTCCCTTTCACACTTAATAACAATAAACATTGCTGATTCATCAATGTCGGCAGGAAGTACGATTGTCGAGTTCTTTGAATAGAATAGATATAGTTACCTGGTAGAGCTAGAAAAAAAAAATTGAATGAATCCTGGAAGTCGCAAACCAGAGTCCTCGAACGAGCTGTCCTCCCGATTGGAGCGATAAAAGCCAGCCAATAGAAAAGAAAGGAACCTTCGATTGATATGCAAGTTACGACATCTCTTGGAAGTTCGAGAGGCGTCAACTTTAAAGATACCTTCAGATGATGGGCACTTTTGTACCCGGTTAAAGAAGGGTCTTTAACCCAAATACCTCCTGATGACCTTCTGGAAGCATCAGGAATGGTGGACAGCTCACAAATTACCACCGCGATCTATTGGCCAACAACGGGTACCAACGACTTGGTGAATGTTCAGAATGATTGATGTTCTCTTGGTAACCTTCAAAAGAATGCAACTGCAATTCAAAGGCTCCCAAACACCCATAACTTTCATTTTAAATAATAAATTGGCTATTTAACAAATATATTTAATATTATCATATCTTAGATGTAATATTAAATGATCTACATGTGGAAGGATTTTTAGAGGATTCGATTTGATAATTTTAATTTAATATAAATTATCTAGAATAAAAATAAAGGGTGAAAGGAAATGTCACATCTTTCTGTGAAGGGAAAGGAAAATCTTGCACAGGGCGTCTCAAATTTAAATAGTTTATTTCCAGCTAAAGACCCTCTCCCCTCCTCTCCCCTCAGAAAAAATCGATTGCGAAATGGTCACCTCGAACCACCGAGTGATTTCCAAGGCAGAAATAACTGTTATCGACTTCCGAATTTGGTTAGATCAAGCCACACCCCAATGGTTTCCCCACCATCATTATAAACGCGAAACGTTTCTTTGTAATCTCTTGAATTAATAAGCAGCTCTTTCTTTTTACCCCCAGGCCCTTCCACAAGAGGGAAAGTGATATTTATTTATTTTTTACTTTTTAGGATCGTGCGGTTTTCGGTTGCATGCTCCAGTGCATTTGAAATAGAATTCCATTTTTATCGTTCCTCAAATCATCATATACCATTTTGAATTCCGCAACGTTTTTGGATGGCCACTAAATAGCTATTTAATTTTACAATTAAGTATTTGTTTACAATACTGTAAACATATGTTCATAAATTGAAGTTATAAGCACAAAAATGTGGGACAATTAAACTGAAATGGGATCTCAGAGTTTGTAAGTAAAGAAAACAGAATTTTAATCAAATGTACTTCAGAAAATACTAGTGAGAAAATATACATAAAAAGGAATAAATCGTATTTTTATACTGTATTACATTATAACCTTGTTTAGGGAAAGGTACAAAATGAATCGAGGTTGTTAATAATATTTAAAGAAAAAATATGCTCTTTAACCAATATGACAGTGTAACCTAATTTGTAAGATGCCGTTGTCGTAGGAAATTTACAAAAAGGATTGAAAGGTGGGTTCTGTAGGTAAGATATACTTCATATGAAGCAATTTTGTATTTAGGTACATTCTAGAACGGTTTTATTGTCGGTGAGAAAGATTTTAGAATGATTTTTTTCACCACTACGTCAGAAATAAATTTATTCGTAATTTGAATGCAGTAAAGTTAGCAGTTACACTTTGGAAGGATTTTACGCATGCGTTGATAGATTTGCATTGAAGGAAAATAACTGAGTTGTAGATTCTTTTTTAATGGAAAGTAATCATAAAAAAGCAGTAGTATGAGATTAATAATTTTAGTCTATTAATGGTATTTAATAGGAAGAGAAGAGATTTCAAGGATTTCACGATCAAGGAACCAGTGTTGGTTCGTTGGTCATTTCAGAAGGAGAGTATCATTTCGCCCGGAGAACAACGATATTGAAGCATAAATAGTTGCGAATCATTGTGTTGTATCTAGCTGGTTGTCTAGGTTCGGCGGATCATGAAAAATAAAAGTATATTCTAGGATTTATGGTTTGGGAAGTTTTAGAATTTGGGCAGCAGAGGACAATTTCATTAAATTCAATGAAGAGATTAGAATTTATGAATTTCTTCTCAAGGATTTGCTTGTTTCATTAAGAAAGGGTAATATAAATCAAGTTCGTCAATGTTTAAAGGGTGTGTTGTATTTTTTTATCATTGAAAACTTCACCACCATTATTGTAAAGGCTTTGCAGTTGGACATTTTGACTGTTAAATGTCAAATTGAACTGAAGAATTTTCATATTTGAACCTAAAGTAAATGTTTTACTATGGGTCAAAGTTTATTAATATTATTCCATTTTATAACAGTAATTCGGTTAAATAAAGACGAGGAAGTATAGGAAGTATATATTTATGTTTCTTTCAGAGGTATTTACTAATTAAGGTTTTTATATTTGAGTTCTTAATTTATTTTATAGTACAATGCTCATAGCAAGCCCATCAAGTACTGAAAGTTCAGGAAGGTAATGATGCATTAAAGAAATTAAGATATTTTACATTTAAAGTTTGACAGGCCAATTGCATTCAACAGATCTGACGATAGATTTTATTTTTACTGATATCAGACTCTAGTAAATATGTACGAAATTTAGAATATAGTTTTCATCGAATCAGCAGTTTCTTGGTAGAGTAAAATTTTTATTTTTTTTTTACCATGATGTCTATGTGTATAGGTCGTATACCTTGGTATATAAGCTTTAGAAAAGAAGCAGCACTGCTTCATAGGAAAAAAAACGAATTGCAAATCTCTATTGAGTTATAGAGATGCATAATTATTCTTTAAGTTCATAACAGGATGAGTAATTTACGACGGGTAAAGTTAATATTTATTGTATTTTAAGCATCATAATAAGTTATAAAAGCAACCTGAAAGATTGGCTAAAACAGAAGAAAAATAGATTATTCGCTCAACTATAGCTTTGTCAAGTTTTATATTTTCTATTTTTAAGTCCCGTAATAATAGCTTGTTACGATAAGTATTTCAAAACATAAATACTTTGAGTATTATATTTCATAGGAAGCTGTAAACACATTTCCTATTTCTCTCAGCTGTAGGGTAGCTAACGATTGATAAATCATATTTATAATTATCATAACGAAAATAAACTTATAATTAACCTGGAGATATTTAAACTTTAGAGTAAGACAATTCTCACGATCCTCCCCGGCGACTAAAACGAGATGGCCTCACGACCTCCTGGTCCTTAATGATAATTAATCATTATTATTAACTATTATTAAATAAGTGTATTAATTTTATAGTTTAAACTAATGAGGGCAGGGAAAATAACTGGCCATGGGAAGAATGAATTACACCTTTGGTAGACAGACACTTTAAGGAAAACAGAATACTTTATTGCACTTTAATTTAAATGTAAAGAAACTTCTAAAAATAGCTACCCTTGAGTGAAATAGTCAACAGTATAAATGTCAATAAATTAAAAACTGTTTATAAACAAGAAATATAATTATATTTCCTTTCCTTTTTCCCATATAATTTCTCCTTTGAAGGGTTAGAATTAATAAAGTTTGGGTTTTTCTGAGAGTCAAAACGCATTTCATTATCATGTCGAATGCATTATGTTGTAGATAAGCCGTAAAATGAAGGTATATGGAAAAGTTATATATTGACAAATAGGTTAATTCGTCAAATATGTCAAAAAAGGAACTGTGTAAACTAATCCAAGTCTTTAGCTCTGTAGTAAATAAATATTTGTATTTGAACTACCCATATCACGTAGCCCCCACTCCTGTTGCTCGCACTTTGCTCAATAAGGGACTCATTCGATCTCTTCGTTTTTAAAAGCGTCATGTCAAAAACCATTGAAGAAATATACAATTATTGCGACTTTTGGGCCGTTATATTAAATTATAAGGTTAAGGTAAACCCATCGCTTAATCGTCCCACTTCGCTGAAGAGTTCTTCAAGTATTTCATTTATCGATAACAAAATCTTTATTAATAATCTCTATGGTCAAAAACTCTGCAATCAAATAAAAGCTTCATTACTATATTTAAAAGAATACTTTTATGCATTCTCTAAATCGCATGTAATCCCTCACTTCTATTGGCCCAATTACATGCAATAATTAACTTAGCTTTTTCATTTTTCATTTAAAAGAGACATATCAAATATTATTTAGAAAAACTGAAAAATATACGACGTCTATAAACAAACACTCATAAACATATATAAAAACGTTTTATTTATCTAAAAAACATTTATTAAGCATTACAACTACCATAGATGAGCGCTTCCCCCACTCTTTTCCCCCGATTATTCTAAATAAAAGCTTGCAAAATAAATTATGTATTTTCTTTCTCTCTCATTTATGTCCATCATTAATGAAACACAGTAAATCTAAGAATTTATAAATATTAGTTTTATTGTGGTATTTAATACCACGTAAATTTTAAACATTTAATGCCAGGGAATAGAATAAAAAATCTATCTTATTTTTAAAAGGTTTTGGAAAGGAATTTATTTTTCAGTTTGACTCTTTTTCCATATAAATGGAAGGCAATCAAAAAATAAGAATGTTTACTATATGTATGTGAGAGTATTATAAATATAATATATAGTATAAATATTTCATCAAGTTTAATTAGGTGGAATAAAAAAAAAATTTCAAAATATCAGACACATGAAATTATTTTGGACCATACATTATTTTTAAAATAGTGATTTTAAATTTCGGTTTTCTAAACCACCCCGACAAATGACGGATTTTAGGGAATTTAAGAAGATTTCAAGCTGCTGGAGCGCCTGCCTATACTTATATATTTTGACAGGCCATATTTTGTAGCTTGTAGAATCGCTTAAGGCATGTAGAAAGTCTTGTGATGGTACCAACTTGCATTGCCCCACCGAGCCAAGAAGAATTTCCACCTACAACTAGTCGAAGAGCGGTATTCCAGCTGTTGTCTCGAGAGCTGAGCTAGAGTGGCGCTCACCCCCTGTCCACGCCTCCAGGACATCGCCTTACGCAGGACACTTGCAGAGGTCGTAGGGAAGGGGCAGAGTACAGCTGTCGTGTACAAGAAAGGGCCTTGTTGTGATTGGACTAGCTCCGAACCGGTTCTCCCGCGAAACCTCGTCCCAGAGGGCCATTGTGTGAACACTCCCTGCCCCCCTGTGTAACTAGGCCTCCTCAGAAGACTCCCCTGGATTTCTGTCTAATGGCCGGCCACAACTCCCACTCAAATATTTCTAAACCGCCTATTAACATGTATTAAATATAATTTTGATTTTGAATTTCAACTTGCTGATTATACACATTAACCTGACGAATCTTTTTTTTTTTTTTATTTAATAGATCACAAATGGCATTTGATTTTTTAATTGGAGTCCATTGAAAATTTTTTTTAATGCAGAATAGTAATTTTAGTGTTAATACACACTTTCTTAAAGAAGATCCTTCAATTTTAACTCCCAGTCCATTTTTTTTTAATAGATTGTAAATAACAATAGGCCACATTGAAGAAATGTAAATTAACTCTGCCTTTGATTAGTGTAAAGTCCTATGACAAACACAATAGTTTTATTTTTTATTTACCAGAATTATTTAGATATAATTATATTTAATCGAAAATTTTGTGGTTGTCAGTGTTGAGTGCTAATGATATTTGAATTTATATAATTTGTATTAGTGCTAATCGGAATATTTAAAGTAAGAATTAAATTCAATTTTTTTAATATATTTGTTTTGTTAGTGTTTTTTAAATATAAAATAAATAACCACCAGATTAACTGAATATGCTAACATATCATTGTATACTTATCAATTCTGAGTAAAAAATATAACTATATTTATCTTCTTGCTTAATATGTTTTTTAAGTTGTAGGAAGACAATTTAGAATTTATTTTGAAAGTATAAGAAAAATAAATTTTTTGAACATAAGTCGAAAGAATTCCACCTGAATTCCAAGAAATATAACAGACTTACATAATTACTTTAAGAAAATCAAATTTTGAGATTTAATCTGACTGTTAAGCGGAGCAAATAAAAGACGAAAAAATGAAAAAATATAAAAGAAAATAAATTAGTCGAAGACAGGCATTATATTATATATTATATTATTAACNCCCTCTCATTAATTGTTTAAAATTTACGTGGGATAAAAAACCACAACTAAATAAAATATTTATTAAGAAAAATTAAATAAAGTAAATGACGAGAGTCGACAAATAGCTTGAAAATGTCAGCTCCTTCGAGATGAAGACGAAGTCTCGTCTTTCTCGTAGGTTAGGCTCTCGCTAGTATAGAGGGAATTTAATGAGATATCTAGCGCGTCCTGGTAGCATAACTGGTAAATGCACCGGCCCGGATAGCAGGAGATCCAGGTTCGATTCCTGACTGGGACAGACCGATTTTTATTCTGTTCCCTCTCATTAATTGTTTAAAATTTACGTGGGATAAAAAAACCACAACCAAATAAAATACTTAATATTTTTCTATTTTTCACTAAAATAGAAAAATATTAAGGTTACAGATAGAAAAAATATCTTCTTCTTAATATTTTTCTGGAGACAAATAGCTATTATCTTTAAATGCTCTAAAACCAATGAATTGGTTAAAAACATGTAACTAAACGACCTTTAATGTTTATGTGAAAAGGGTTTATTTTTTTTCTTTAGGTGTTAGCCTCCCTTTCAACCACTTATGGTCATGGAGGGAGGGGCTATCTGTAGGTTGCCACCCCTATCTAACCATACATGGCTCAGGACAAGTTATTATTTATTTACAGATAAAATCTTGCCAAGTATGGGATTTAAACTCGTAGCGCCAGGTTTGCGAGACCCGAGCGAATCCCATGAGGCGCACAAAGTAATTTTGATGTTTCAAATTTATTACACTAATTTATTTAACATAATTTAACCAAATGTCATATAATTATTGATAAAATAAATTTTCCAAAAAGTATAATATTTTTTCTCTCTGTAGTAATGTGTGGATCTATGGAGGCTGGAACAGTGAATCTATGGAACTGTTCCCATTCGGTGACAAGAGGAACTGTTCACACTTCAGCTGACCTGTACGTGCTAGTGTACACTAAATCCGGTACACTTTTTGAAATGATCGCCGTGCAAGTGGAGAACTATACTTTGAAGCAGTTGCGACAGGAAGGAACACTTCCCGCAGCCATTGTACTTAGGGTAATTACCTAATCACTATGCATAAGCCATACCGGCAGGCCTTTTATTTTATCTGACATAATTTTACTCTTTTAATTCTTTTTTCTTTATTTCCCTTTGGCCTTTGTTCAATTAAGTTTCACGCACGAAAGAATCATTCTTCGCACTCCACGGTATAGTAGCACTGCGTAGTAACAGAAACGTAGTAACACTAGTACTACAGTAGCTGTTATTTAAGTAGCTACTATTTCATCATATCTGCAGTTAATTTATTTGACTAGCTTTTGAGTGATTGAAAGGTAATTGATTTCAAATAATGGAAAACTAAGAAAGTCAATAATTCTTCTTTTCTTTTTCTAAATCCTTGAGCGCTCAAGTTATATACATGAAAAAAAATAGACATAATATTGTCTCTATATTTTTTGTCTATAAATGGGTCTTATCTATAGTTAGAAATAACAACAGAATGTACATTAATAGTTAAATTTCGCTGTATAATTTTTTAAACTATTTCATTTATCAATACACAAATAAATGTAGAGCTTTATTACTCTAAACTACATATATTTTAAATAAACAAATGTTACTCTGGTAAAAAGGGATTACATTCTGAAAAGTAAAATGATAAACTAATTTTATTTCGTAATTAAAACAACTACAAAATAAATAAAAAGTAAAGGACAATAATTTTCGTAAGAAATATCAACCTAATAGTGCCGATCCAATAAAAACATAACAGACCCAATCACAGTGAAAATATCTTTTCACATTGTGTGTTTCAACTTTATAAGTTTTAATTTGACATTTAATTAATAAAGTATTTAGAAAGATTGAGACACATTACTTCTATGTTTTGAACAAAAAAAAAAAACAACATTAAAAGCCGTTTAATAGTTAAAAATCACTGAAATGAAATTGAAGAAGAGGCTATCTAGACGTCAATACCCTATTCAAAACACCTATGACATTTTTTAACAATAGTCTGCCAATGAAAGAAGTCGAAACAGCAGCAATACATCGAAGCTCAGTACGAGTCTCTTTAGATAAGTATATATATATATATATATATATATATATATATATGTGTGTGTGTGTGTGTATATAAACTTGTTTTAACAATTACTCCAAAATATTTATTGTATTAATGACTAATTGATAAAGATAGTTTTAAAACAAATCCCACTTCCGACTTAAACGCATTTAACTTTTTTTCCCATTCAAGAATCAACTCATTAACTGTTGCTGAGAATCCGGTGAGGACTTTGAAAAAAAAAGGGGTGGGCGGGAAATTCATTTAAACTATAAATTGAATTTATCCTTAACAAACTTTTACTCTTGATAAATAAAATTAAGCTCAGGTTTGTGCTACTTTAACTTTAGTCCTGACCCTTATAGGAATTTCGCCTNGTGCTCGGTGGTATATATATATATATATGCAATATGCATATCCGAATCCAACTGCATCGGCTGTATTCCACGTCCTAATGGCGAGCGCTTTCAGCTAAAGCCTAAAATCTTCGAGACGAAATAATCACGTACACTATACCATTACTGACAAATGGTCAAGAACTGTTAACTCGTGTATCCTACAGGTCTAACTATTGCTACTATCCCTGTATTGCCTATATGGAGCGACAAGATCGAGAGGGAGGTGGGGGAGAGAAAAGAGTGCGAGAGAGAACTGTCCAGACGCCCAGGAAGGCCAAGGACAAGCTGTACATGTGTGGCCTTGTACGCCTAGACGCGGTCTGCATGACTCGCAAGGGATGGTCTATCAGCACGGGAACAATCCTTTCCCCAACTTAGCGGGATATAAGTCGGGATTCATTCAAGTCGTACTTTACTTGTGGAAACGTCTAAGTTTGGAAACGTCATGACTTCTGTACATTGCTGCGATTTACCTATGGACAAATTTCATGTATTTAAAGATTTCGGAGGGCTTCTTCTAAGTGGGGTTGAAAAAACAAAATAACAAAAGAAACCCGTGTTACTAGGTGCCACCAGGTAAACTACTCACACAATATTTTCTCATAAGAGATAAAAATAAATTAAATTAATAATCTGATATTACAAGCCATAATGAGTTGGATCCGCTATGGCTGTCTAAACCGGGAAAGAAGAAAATTGTTGGCGCACTATCTTCATAATTACATCCTTAAACATATTCATTATTACTACATTACCCACTTATTATGTTTTGTAATAAGACTAATTATAACCATTCGAGAATTTCATCTTCATTTGAAATCCTTTAAAGATCGATTTGCCTGATGAAAAGGAATTTGCCTCTCATATTTTAGCTATTAAAGAAACATAGCTATGCTTCATAAAAAAAAAAAAAAAAAAAAAAAAAAAAAAAAAAAATTTAAATAGCGAATTTTAACTCTAGCGTATAAAGAGGGAGCAGCCAACACTCTCCAACTTAAAACATTTTATTTTTGCTTCATAAGTGTTTAATATGGACAAGGAGATCAACTTACAATTCATGGCTCTTCCTCTTAAGAACTCATCTAACTATATTTCCAATTGCTAACCAGCTCCTCGTCTTGCCGACTTTTAATAATATTTTGAATATTTATTTATTTATCCTGTTCATTCATAGGTATATAGTAGGAATAGGTATAGTTCATCGGTGTAAGTTTGACGTAGGTTTATAGTGAATAGATGTCGTTCATAGGTCCTTCAAACTATGTGACCCATCTATCAAGTCGTGGCGAAAGTCGGAACAAAGAGTATACTTAGGACCATGGGTGTTTGAAATGTTGACTGCACTATGGTCGCAAGAATGTCTCTTTAAGAAAGCTACTTTACTTGCTCACCCTTTACGCCAATTTCCTGAGAACCTAGAGTCCAGCTTTCTGCCCATCTCCTAAGTGCTCTGCCCAGTGGTCTTCTTGTATTGGGTTTATTATCCCTGTCAATCCTCGGGAGACAGCTTCAATCCAATCCTTGGCACATGGGCATTACAAAGAGTACTCCGTCTATTGCATCTAACCATGCCCTTTGTATTGCATATTTCTCTATGTTCCCTCTCTATGTATCCATTAGTATGCCAACACTATAGGCTGGCCGCCATCCTCAGTATCTTCTTATGTTGTGTTCATTATCTCTAGTAATGTACGGATGTCAGCTGGTATCCTTCCGAGTTACATGTGCATTCCACACTCTTTCCCATCTAACTACTTCCCGTGATTCGAAATGTTTCATAACTCCAGAGAGTTGCACAGATGCCCTTTCTACAACCATCTGTGTGCAGCTGATACTCGAGTGTTGGGTTTATTTTCCTTTGCAATTTTCGAGAGTCTACTGGTTTTTTTTTTTTTTGCCACCATTCTCAGTACTTTCATATCTGATATTCTTAAAAATACTTTAGTTCAAGGATGCATATTTCATTATTGAGAGGATACATTTGTTGTACATTCGGGTTCTGGTCTACAAGGACATAACATTATTTTTCAATACTACTTCTTATATATTGGTTGTTTCTGTTTCTGTATTTTTGTCATGGAAATCCTTTCATTCGTTATATCCAATTTTGATTGTATTACTTTATTATTAATGGGTAGTTTGTAACTGAGCGGTCCCTTAGAAATCACCATTGATTGGGTTTTTACCATGGATTTACGAATTTTATATTTAAGTGAGGTTAGTTGTTTAACGGCCATAAAGATATTAATTAAAAACAATTTTTATCAATTAGAAAGGGAAGATACAACTCGTTCTAAACATGGGAAGGCCTTGAGTATCTTGTTGTCTTTCGGCATTCATTAAATGTTATTAGTTTCTGTAAAGAACACTGTCATTATGTTCCTAATTCATATAGATTTTGTTATATCAGTTTACCACCATCTTGAAAAAAACTATGTTGAGAGAACAAATTAGGAAGTAACTAATTAATATTTGGTTGGTATAAATGATTCTGAATGGAGAATAGGTACTAAAGAAAAAAACCAATTGTCATTTAATTTGCACAAACATGAGTGCAATTATCCGGCACTTCCAGGAAGTTCGACTTGGAGCTTCCCTAAGGCCAAGGTTACAGATAACACCTTATCAGCTCTCAGTAGTCATTCTGCGGACGTCTTATCACCAGCCGACGATAGCACACCTGGAACTATCGGTAGAATGTCCTTCGGAATACCAAAACTTAACTAGACTTTGACATCGACTATCGCCGAGTTTTAGAATAATGATTCCACAAAGAACATTAGGAAAGTCTAAAGGATATATAATAATATGGTTGAAATACAGAAGACTAGACTTGGTCAAGATGGTCACCAGTAAGGAAGCTAATATAGTTTGTTTATTGGAGGATTTACGGCGCTGAACTGCAGAGGTTATCAGCACCCTCCATATTTTTTTAATAAAATCAACTTTAAGTGGATCTTGACACAGGCCCCATCCCGACGGACAGACAGACAGAGCCCGCCCCGCGGCCCATCATTTTAATAGAATATAAGGTCCATCATAGCTTTAGGTGACAGCACTGTGAAGGAGGATGTGCTCGGTGGGACCAAGCCGACCACATCCCCCAGGGCACCTCATGAGCGCCAGCAAGACGCCGCGGAGAAAGCCCGACCCACCCCCGCCCATGTCACGACAGGCCTGGTTCCTATTGTTCCGCTAAAAGGAAGTCCTTCAAATAAATTGAGTATGATTATTTGTGTTTAATTAATCTATTCGTTCGGTTGATTTGGTTTTTGAAAAGTTATTGAACATTACTATTTGTGTATTAGTTTCAGCTAATATATTCACGACTAGAGAATCAAGAGGCCCCACGGACACATCAACCCCCCACGGCCCGCACCCGCGAAACCGGGCCGCTCTTCCAACTATTTGAGGTCCATTATGTGGGATTTACTGAAAAGCCTGGGACGAGGATGTGCTCGGTGTGCCAATCCGACCACACCCTCCAGGCAGGGAAGCTAATATATTATCGTTTGTGATATACTCCTTCACAAGTAAAATTAATATTTAGAGAGGGTCCTTGGTGTGTCCTACCCTTAGATTTTTCGAAGCTATAAAAAGTATGGGGTGGAATAGGTTAGAGTTATACAATACGAGTAGGCTATTTTTAACCCTTCCATGAATCACCTGGCCAATCATATAATAATATAACCT
The DNA here is from genome assembly GCA_000696205.2 of Oncopeltus fasciatus. Classification (NCBI taxonomy): domain Eukaryota; kingdom Metazoa; phylum Arthropoda; class Insecta; order Hemiptera; family Lygaeidae; genus Oncopeltus; species Oncopeltus fasciatus. The sequence goes on along the minus strand of KZ807291.1, from coordinate 74,232 downwards.
CTTGTAAAAATTTGCGTTAGCCAACGCTTACGCATATAAAGGCCCTACATTGGTGGTAATAAAATAATACTAATTATCGAAATATTTACTTTTAATATCATTAATATTTATGAATTTACCTAAATGCTTCTTTGCAGTAAATTTTTGCGGGAAGGCGATTCTACAAGAAAATAAATAATTCTAAATATTCGCTAGTATGCTGTCCCAAGGGGAATTATAACAAAAGAGACACATACAATTATTTTATGCTTTTGCCTATACTTTTCATGGTATCTAATAAGCATTAATTAAAGTTTAAACAAATTTCTTACTTAAAAAAAAACAAGCCACTCACTATAGAAATACTTTTTTATAGACCATTTATTAAAGAAGGCGAAAAAAAAATCCGAAATTATTATTAATACAAATGTAGCGTTGACGTATGGCTAATAATCGGAATTTACCCATTTTATTTACGGATAATCTAGAGATACAACTGTGCTGAAACTATTATTCATTTCGTAGGAACAGTAAGACGTGCTATTTGCTCTTCTAATCAGGTAAACATTTTTAAAGGCCATGGGGGGGGGGAGAAGGGGGGCAATATACAACGACAATTATAACTAACATCATTATAGTAATTTTTAATCGAACAACAATAGGTTATAAGCATCGTTGTATCTCCTTTTTATTTGCATATATCATTTTTGTGTATTGATCATTGTTTATATTTTAATATGGTATATGTGTATATTACTAAATCTTTACAATAATTAGCCAAAAATTTAAATAAAAATGAAATGAGCCACTTTCAATTGGCTCCTTAAGATATTTTGAATAATTTACATATATTCTTAGGGAAATATTTACGCGAAAAAGGCTAGGAAAAGTGTTTCGAAGTCATAAAATAAATGTGATGTTTGGCTGGGCCGAATACCTTCAGGGGTTTAATCCCCATCAGTACGCAGTAAAATGTAATAAATACAAATACATAATTTGGACTTACCTTTATATGATAGGAGTTAAGTTTGTGCTTCGGGAGGGCGTTAAAAGAAGAGAAGTCTTGCCGTCTTGAAAAGATTCCGTTGCCATTAATAGCACTGTGTCTGCAACACAAAAAATATAAATAAAAATTATATGTAATAATCAAACACCTATAACAATGAAGAATATAACATTGGTCAGGTTTCAATGAAGAACATTCCGCAAAGAAACATATAATATAATAAAATAAACATAAAAAAGAATTATTTATAGACAACATTTACTAATGATATACTTCAAAATGTCGTGTAAGATGTCCTGACGTTGTCCTGGGAAGGACAAGGACGACGAGTTCACCAGATTGGCTGGGGTCTTTCTGTCAACAGGTGACATCTCATCTAAAGGAGGAACTAAGAAGTTAGGAGGGAGTAAGTCGAGAACAGGACCGATCCTACAGGAAAAATGACCCGAAGCGCATCCAAATGAGTAAGGCAGTTATAAATCTCTGAGGTCTGGCCAAACACATCACTTAGTTCCCTCGGGTCTACGAAGAAAAATACAGGTATGGTATATATAGATACGTACTGTAATGTAACTAAATTGTAATGTATTGAATTTACTGCTGTTTCTAATTACATAAATAAGTACAGGGGAGAATTAAATACGCAGTTAAACGTGATGCGATAAGTGTGTAACAGAATGAAAAGAGAAAACAGGTCGAGTAATGTAAACGTTGTTAGCAAAGATTGTAAATAGTGAAAACCAGATGCTCCAACAATGTGCATTTACATATGCAAGGAGTGCAGTCTGCAACTTTCTAACAGTTCTGAAACCTCAGAATTTCTACAACTGCTGTAACAGATAAATTTATGTATAAATTGGTGGAGATATTATATATATATATATATATATATATATATATATATATATAATAAACGAAATTATCTTTCAAGTCCTTTCTAATACGTCGCATGTAAAATTATTGGTATTTGGAAAAATATAACTAAATATTTGGTAGATCGATTCACTATACCGAATCTCGTTGCCTTTGAAGGAGAGAGGTTAATCTGAAATGTCAGGAANATATATATATAAAATAAACGAAAAGCTTTAATTATCAATGATTATTAGAGATTCTTCCATTTACCCCAATCCCCTCCCTACCTTCTCACACTCACAATCACTCTCTCTCTCTCAAGTATGTATTTTCATATATTATCATGTGTTTCTTGAGCATTGATACCCTACAGGAATATTATGTATATGTATATGTACATGTATAAGAGGCCTGTAAAGTCAACTAAAGAAAAATATACATCCAATATTTTTTTTCCCAGTAACTTAGCCTAAATTTTTTATTATTATTCTGTTTTGGTTAGGATATAAGCTATTGGATAGAATTCACTTTCCTATATTCCGCTCCGTATAAACGAAATTTCGTGTATTAAATAAATGAAATTTCGTTTGTACTGAACCCTTCTATAATTTTACAGTTATTAGCTGAAAAGTTTAATTTAAACCTACGTCGAAGTTTACTATGGTTTGATATATTTTTATTACAAATTTAAATTTCCTTTTAAAATTAAATTTAGCATACTGTTTATTAATAAATAAAATAATTACCATTGAGTTTTCATAATAAAAACCTATATATTTTTTTAAGGGTGCGCATCGACTGCTAGTGATCATTTGAGTTGAAAATACCAAATTATTACAATTATAATATTGAAGAGTTTTTGTTATATTTTATATATTCATAACATGATTTATCTAAATATAGGGTATAATAAATTTAAAATTTTTTGAACATTATCAGTTAAGCTTCAGAAATTTATTTAAAAACTGTGATATACTGGTATAGATCTGTCTAGTGCGTGAATTTGTAATATGTATAAGCATTTCCTTCTAGAAATGAAGCATAAGAATAAGGTCGAAATTAGAATACATCACTTTCAAGCTGAAGGTACCATTTAAATGCAAATGTCTGTTACTTTATTAGGACAGCTACAAAGAGGATTAACTTTATTTAAAAAGAAAAAAAAAAATATATCTACTAGGCATAATTCAGGCGGGAACGGTATGAAGAAAGCGGGTTCGCGCCAGCTGATTTCACAAGCTGCGGACTCCAGTGTTTGCTACCGGCCTCGTAAGGGACCAGTTTCTGATTGACGTGGATCTTATTTGCAAACAGGTTTTCGGTTTTACCCCTCTCTTCCTTCCCGGCCAAAAAGTCTACGATAGGCTAACCTCCAAGTCTTGACCTACTGGGAAACTCAAGCGGGTAAAGGCTGGATGGATATCCACAAAGACCTTCTTAATAAGAGTTGCAGTGCCTATCATAAATATGCGTATTTATTTTTAGAGCATTGTATTTCATGTTGTTTTCATGCGATTCGGCAAGTCAATTTTGAGAACTACAGAACACACTTCCTCTGTTATAGCTGGAAAATAATTTGTAAGTGAACTATTATAAAATCAATTCTCAATTCAAGAAAATAAAATAAAGGATTTTGCAAAGCAAACAGAAATTGTTGATAGATTGATTTTGAAATTCTAAAATGGAGAATTAAATTAAAATTAAGTAAATTTCAGTGAAGAACACTTGTAAATTACTGAAGTATATTTGTAACCTATATTTAAAAAAGAAACAGGAATAGTATAATAAACAATTAATGCGAGGGAAAATAACTCGAACCTGGATCTCCTGCTTTCCGCGCCAGTATGCTACCAATTGCACCACCGGGACTAGCCAGATAACTTATTAAATTACCAACACACTAGCGAGAGTCTAACCCACGAGAAAGACGAATACATCGTCTTATGCTCGAAGGTACTGACATTGTCTAGCTATTTATCGACTCTCGTTATTTAATTAATATTTTTTATTTTCATTTATAAATATCAATTAATATTTATGAACAGTATAATAGTTACGGTTTAAAATTATTGAGTCCTGTTTGACTTTTAAAGCACAGTTTTTTTTTATAATTTTACTACTGTGCTTCTGTTTGCAAGGATCGAGAGGATTTTTGTCATTCTCCTGTAAGAACAACAGACATTTCCTATTGTACATATAGAATAAAAACAGCCAAAACATGTTTCCCTGTCAAACCTCTTTGGCGATTGGGAGTCATTATTTATTCAATCTTATTTCCAGTAATGTATTGTAACTTTTCGTAATTTTTACTAAGTTTGGTATTTAACCTTCTTACTCTGTCTACCCGTAAGTTGTGTCCATTAATAACTGAAATCGCTTAGATCGAAGCGGGGTTTGTAGAGAATTAAAATTGAAAAATCTTCAACAGAGTCTCGTTATCCATAGAATTCCCTACAGACCCCTTTTCGAACTCTGTTATGGATAACGATTACTCTTCGCACCTATTCTATTCATATTAGCATAGGTGTAAAGAGAAATTTTTATTTTTATTTTTACGAAAACGCATATTACAAATGACATTAAAGAATATAACTATAAATGTTGAGCACGTCCTCTAATCTTCCTTACAAGACAGTCCTGAGCTGGGCTTAGCGAAATTATATTTATCCTTAGTGATTTTTACCCTTTAATTTTTCTACTTTAATTTTTCCGTATACTTTTATTTAAAATACATATTATCTCCAATAATAGTTATATTCTACTAACCCAGCAGTTTAGGTAAATTATTTGTCCTCTTCAGATATAAAAATTAAGATGAAATTTGGTCACACTAAATATATCAATTTTAGGATTAAGATAGGGAAAAAAAAATGTCCATCACCTAGGAACTGCATAAAAATTTATGAATTCACTGCGAAAGTAATTGATTATTATTTGTATTTACTGATATATATATATAAGGTTTGTAGAAAATGTTTAAGAAATCTGTCATTAAATCATCCTCAATAGCTCTAATTTCCTTCGAAATTCGCTAGAGGCAAAAAAAAAAAAAATCCAGAAGGAAATGTTCTCAAGAACATTAGCAACGAGTAGTGAGAGTTGAACAAAGAGGTATAAAAGAATAATAAAAAAAAAAGCCCCAGGTCCTTGTACAGTATACTAATTAGACAAAAGGAAGGAGGTTATCAGCATATAGGTTAGGTAGAAAAAATCATGCTCTCCTCTGAGTAATGAGCTTCGGGCCGAGCGGAGTAATTGTGCCTTCCCCCAACAGAGGGCGCGCCGCCATATACAACCCCCAGCAGGTCTTCTTCTGCCCACAGTTTTATTTCAGGCTTTAATTTGGCAAAAACCTCCCTCCCCCCCGCGTCTAACTGTCCAAAAACATTTCATATTTCATTTTTTTTTTTATTGGAATTTTTCGAATAATATGGAATCAAGCGATGAAATAAAAGAATTTCTGGAATTTATTTATTTAGGCCTTGGGTAATTTAGTTTATTATTGGCTCTTTGTTAAAAATCAAAACATACATTTGAAACACAAATAAGAAAAGTTCTATGAACTGAAAGGAACATATTAACACAAATACAATACCCGCACGACGTTGTATATAGAAATATATACCTAGCATTCTCAGTTAACTCCGAGTATATTCAATTAAATTTTTGCTTTTTGTGCGAAATTTGATATATGCAATGTAGAATTTTAATATAAAATTGTAATTTGAGCTGTCACTAAATGTTTACGTATTATTGTCAACAAGAGTGGTTTTTGCCATTTTCGAAAATAAGCCAAGGGGTGAGACATATTATACTATATATTTTTGAATAAATATCTAATAGATTTAACCATTTTATCGAAGGAAATAAAGTCTAAAATTGGAAGAAGAAAAAAATTGAAAAACAGTTCCGGTTTTTATTTTTTATAAGTCATTCCTTTCAACCATTTTAAGACATAAGCAGATATGTTTTCTCAACAATAAATATATATATTTCTTTTTTGGACAACTAGGAATCTTCTTGGCTTAGCGGGTGCACTTATAAACATATTGCTCTCGTTTTATATATAATATATTATTCGTAAAATTAAGTAATATTTAAGTAAATTTAAAGTAATATTTAGCACCGACAATCCAGATTCTTAGGGATAACAATTAAATACATTTCGAGAATATTATTCTTTAAGTTTAAATGGAGAGTTTCGACCGTAGAGAATTTTTGTTAGGGTTCAGTCAAGGTTAACACAAGAAATACAAGTCGAAGAAAAGTATTTTTTTATTATCAGCCGGCGTTTCGGTTTGTATTGTAAGCCATCTTTAGGGCAATCATGAAGGCGAGAGGTGACGTTGTGTCACCAGGATCAAATGTTCATGACTTGGAAATCTTAGAAATTGTACTATTTAGGATCAACCTTCACCGAACCCCAACAAAAATTCTCTACTCATTATTCAAAAGGAGAGTTTTTTTGACCGTAGATATTATTCTGAGATGATTTTAGTTGGGGTTCGGTCGAGGTAGATCCAAAAAAACACAAATTTAAAAAATGTATTTTTTAGTAAAGGATTATCTGCCAACGTTTCGGCTAACATTGTAAGCCATCTTCAGGGCTATCATGAAGATGAAAGGACATCCTGTCCCTAAGTTCATTTCCATGACTGAACTTAGCTATCACATCCAGTCATGGAAATGTGAACTTAGGGACAGGACGTCCTCTCTCATCTTTATGATAGCCCTGAAGATGGCTTACAATGTAAGCCGAAACGTCGGCAGATAATCCTTTATTAAAAAATACATTTTTTAAATTTGTGTTTTTTGGATCTACCTTGACCGAACCCCAACTAAAATCATCTTAGTCTACTCATTATTCTTTTGACGTATTAGCCCGCCAAAATATGAAAATGTTGATAGACTAATACTGTAATATCTTAGGGTTGGGAGTACCGTGATGGGGGGCTGTTTCCAGCGAGCGGAGGTTGTAGATCACTGGAGAGAGAAGACAAGCACTCCGGAGGATCGTTCCAGCAAGGCACACGGCAAACCTGGCGGAGGGAGACCGGTCGGCCTTGGCCCGATCCTCCGTCGGCAGGAGTCCTTCCCCACTCCTGCGGCGACCCTCTTTAAATTTAGACGGTCCCAGGACTATTTTTAGAAGTCCTTAGAGTGGTCCACTCCGACTCTGGCGAACTCCTTTACTGCCCGTCTGGAGTGTCCTGGTCGTTATTGCCTTGCAGATGGCCGTGTACTCCCGCCTGGGGACAGCGTCTGCACACTGTAATGTCTCCTCCTGACTCCTGAACACTCTTCATCAATGGGGTCCTTCTTAGCCTTCAAACATTGCACAGTCACTTTTAACTCCCTTCATTATTTGTCAATAGACTTTACTTGAAGGAATTGAAGCTTAAAAAAAAAAAATTCGAGTGTAATTTCTTTTTCTTAAAAAAATAATACATTTTTGATACTCTACTTTCTTATAGAAATAATGACTTTGCTTCACAGAAGTGTACATTACTAGGAATTAGTCAGAAGAATCATCAGTTGGTTATAATTTCCGCAATTTTAAATCCGTCAGACAGAGATGAAATCTAACAAATTTTTATTATTATTTAAAATAAATAGTGTCTATTATAACTGAAACCAAACTCAAAATCATTATAAATCAATAACATAAAGTGTTTATAAAAGAAGACCATTGCTAACGAATTCATCAGATACCATAAAGCTGCAGGTTTGTTGGTAATAAAAAATTTGTAATCTTACTCCAAATAAATTAAGATTTTTATGCAATTTGTAATAGATTTCTTGTTATGAAATCTTTAGAAGGGTCCGAAATATTCTGATAAGCCTTCAGAAAAGTCATGAAAGTCATTAACGTTTAACGTTTCGAAAAACTTTAAAAAGTCCTCAACGATACTTGATTAAAGATATATATANCTCAACAACACTACATAAAGTAGTACAAAATACTAAGAATAGGATGGTTTTCTTTGCATGATGCAACTATATATATATATATATATATATATATATATATTGCAAATAACATGATCATTTTTTCTTTGAGTTCTTATTGTACTTCCAATCGGCTTGTTTTTGTACATCCGATGATGCTTATTTACGTTCATCCTACGTACCACTTTGGTCTGTACTTTTTTTTTATCTTTTGGTTGTCCTGTATAACTTCTCATTCGCCTACATTGTTTCTTAAGGTGACTCTTTCTAGAATGTCGGTAGGTCTTAGGTTTGCATTATTTAGGTTCTCTCGAATTTCACACACACACACACACACATACATGGTCTAGGTTTTCAAATGATGTAAGGAAATTCGGTATTTAAGCTTATTTTTGCAAGCTGTAAGATGAGTTCGTTAATGACTAAAATCGGTCAAAGTGAGGAGGATTAGGAAAAGGCTGTAATTTAAAATGTTTGTATCTTCGTTATTATAAGAGTACATAAAAAAACAAAAAAACAACAACAAAAAAACATGTAGAGCAAAATAAGCTTATAAAGTAATTTTACTACAATTTTATAGCCTTTCTATTTTTGAAATATTTTCTTTGCAAATGATGCAAAAGCTGAAGTAATTCATTACTTTATGGAATCAGGTAAGTCGGATTGGGAGCTTAGGGGAAGACCAAATTTATAATACATATATATTCGTTTTTATTCGAGTTAAAGAAAACTTTGTTAAACATAATAGGTGCAAAACAAATTTCTCTATAATTTATGTTCTATAACACATTTACAAATAAGTCTCATTAAAGAAGATATTTAAGAATTTAACTACTTTGATTTAATGACCAGGCTTAGCGGACTTGCACATTATGCTCACTAGACAACTTGTCATTCACTTTTCCCTGCTGTCCCCCTTACGAATGAGGCATGGGGAATCTGCTTAGTTCACGCAGCCCTTGCGCAACCAACTTTGATCCCGAGATCTTCCTCTTGCCCTAACCCAGGTCGTTCTCCCCGCTGAAGAAGGCGACCGCTGATGCGTTCAGCCCAACACGCCCCCCGTCTCACATATCCAGCCTTGTCGGAACTCGCCGACACAGAGTACGCGATGCGCTACCAACAGCAGAACTGCAGGGAAATCTCCGCTCCCCATCGCCGTTATCTGTATCTCCCCCGAGGGCTCAGGCCCCGGAGTGCCATGTTTAAATACCTTACGGAAACTCGCGAGGCATTAAATTGCACCTTGCAAAATTAAACCCCCTTATCAGCATAATGAATCCGCGTGTTTTTAACGGTCAAAACTCGTTTAATTCAGTTTGCATATATTTTATCTTTCTTATCTCGTTTGCTTGTTTTAAAGAATTATTCATCTCTCTACTGGATAAATATCTTTATGAAACTCTGCTATTCATTGTCATGGTTTTGGATTACTCAGCCTACATTAAAATCTTCAAGTGACCATTAAGGAATTATGGAAAAGCATTGTCCAAACTTACAGCTTAGAACCCTTTCATATTGAAATTTCAAAGAACTCTAAGAAAAAGAACTAATTCATAATGATTTTAAAATTTATAGACTTTAAATACGAACAAAAATTCAAATAATGGTTAATTTCTCTTATTAACTGAAAAGATCACTATATGACGATTGGAAATGCAAATAGATATCTACTCAAACCACGCATTTCCATTATTAAATATTTTACTTATACAAGCAATAAGTTTTTTTGTTTTTTTTTTTAATGGCGTGTCAACCTTTGGTCATAAACGCCAGGGAGATATTTTAAGAAGCGGGAAGATATTTTCAAGAAAAAGAAAATTAGACGAAAGTAGTCCTCCTGAACAAGAGAGACTCACTGAAAGGTTAGAAGTTGGATGAATTTTAAAAAAGTAGAAAAAGGACGAAAAAACAATAGAAGCCGGAGGCTCTTCAGTGGATTGTAACGCATTTATTTATTTTACATAAAAAAATAATAATTTATAAATAAAGTCCCCTTATATAACCATTATTCGCGGTCAAAGAGAGTGCCTGTCTATTGGTTGCTACACGTTTAAAAACATCCATGGCATAGGGGAGAGACATTTATTTCTCGAGGCCACAGGAAGGGCAGGACTTCAATGAGTAGAGACAGCATAAATGCAGCATGGCCCTTAGCGCTTACTACAATATATAACAATAAAAAGAGAAGAAGAGTAAAATATATTTATTCGGACAGTAAATGAGCATTTCTCAGTATGATGAAGGAATATAAAAAGCCTAGATATCCTCATGGGATTTTTGAAAATTTTCAAAGGGACTTTACCAATGCTGCATTGGAGATGCTAAAAAAAAATTAGTATTGTTATATACTATATATACATATATGAGTTGTCTGATACTTAAGTCAACTGTACCGCCTAACCGCACGTGGTTTTTTGGTATGATCATTAATTAGGTCAACACTCAGTACAAAGAAAAATCTGGCAGGAACTAACTATCTAAAGGTAAACCAGGGCACTTGTGGACAGCCATTATTACATTACATTACTCTGTAATGACTCCAGCGAGTATGTACTACTAGTTCCAAAGTAGACAGTAACCAATAAGAGCAAGATAATAGTAGTTTAAAAAAAGTATTTCGAACAGGCTACCTAAATTAAAAATTGGCATATTTAAAATTATAATTTTTCGGATGAGCTTAAAAAAAAAAAAAAAAATTGGGAAAAATGTAATTTTTTTTACAGAATATAGTGTGGCCTAGGGTTCCGGCGCCGGGCTTACCGCAATTTCCAGTCAATGGTGGACAGGGGAACCGATCTATTGGTCTATTGGCGGGAGACGAGAGGAATTTCCGCTCTCACTGGAGATAATTACGTCATCAGGGATTAATTAATTGTCCGGATTGGAGTGGGCGGACTGACAGAGCGGAATGTTCAGCCTTGAACAGCTGTCGCTTCGATCTGACGAGAGCGCTACACGCCTGGGTCCATAACCTCATAGACTTCTTCAGCGGATCTCCACTCCACCACGGCATACAGCACAGAAAACACGTAGTCACAAGTGTTTTCTGCAGTATGTAGTAAGTATTAAAAAAAAATTGAAGATACATTCGAAAACAAAATGTGTATACTAGGGGTACATTTGTCGACCGTCAAGTTTTATGAAGAGAGTATTATAAGGAAACTCGGTCTTGGTGGTTAAAGAATTAAAAATTTATTTCTAACCAAAAAAGTTTTTGTTTTAGCCAACTATTCTGCCTGAGTTTCAGGCCTTCATCAGTGAAAATCTCTCTGTCTTCATATATGCCTTGATGAAGGCATGAAACTCAGGCAGAATCGTTGGCTAAAACAAAAACTTTTTGGTTACAAATAAGTTTAAAATTCTTCAATTACCAAGTATGAATTACTGATAATCCTCTCTTCATAAAATTCACATACTTAAAACTGCAGATAAAGTAATATAACTGATAATAATATTTAATTCTATATTTGAAAACATCAATAACAATTTATTTATTAGCTAAAGCTAAGCACTTTAGAGAATTATATTATAAATTTATAATTATATTCTCATCATGAGAGCTTAGAACCACTTCACTACTAGTGAGAGAGTAAGGGAGAGTGAGTCTCTTCTATTATTGAAAATGTGTTTATATAAATATTGAAAATGTTTTTAAACCAATAAGAAATAAAATGATAAGTCGTGTTTAGTCATGAATTTACATCGTAAATTAAAACAATACGAATATTAGAGTCTCGTAAGAAGTTCTTCTGACTATAACATAGAAAATGGTAGTTGAGGAGGTAAAAAGCCGTTTATAAGCGTAAAAAGTAATATATTTTCCGAATTATAGCATAAATAATGAAAGCGGATTTAAGAAAGAAAAAAATATATACATATAT
>KZ807290.1:471558-502452 GCA_000696205.2 Oncopeltus fasciatus | reverse complement strand
TTATATAATTAAACTAAATGCTAACAGTTAAAATTGTTTAAAAATATGTGTTATAGTATTGTATAATAATAATAAATGATTACTGGGAACTGGAAGGAATTACTGCCATAAAAGTTAAAGATTTTTCTGGAAAAATATTAATCTTTACCTTTTCCTGTTATTAAATATAAATAGGAAACCAATTTTGCATTTCCACTTATACCACTATAGCTAGGTTCCCATAGAAATGAAACTTGTATCGTTTCATATGTAATATTATTTATATATTATATGATCAAGTTCTTAAAAACTCAACGATAACGAGTCAGGAGAGATTATAAGATTGTGTAGTTGAGGTAATACTATGTTCTATATAATGGATGGTATTGGTTCGGCAAATTATATCATATAATATCTAAGAGACAATAGTTATCTCCTGAGCTCAAGTGTCATTTCTTCGGCTTCAATTTTAAGGCTATCTATGCGGCTCGATCTGAATGAACCTGTGGCAATTCATAGGGCTCTACGGTGCACTGAATTCAGCTCGAAAAGTGTCTTTCACTGCCCGAGGCATATGATACACAGTCATAATCTATTATAGATCTTACTAATGATCAATAGAACAATATAGTTGTATTTACCGTTTCTTCTTCCGGGTTGGACCGTGTCAAATTATTGTTATTTGCCGAGTTTTCGCACATCATGTGATGCCTTCTTCAGGGCTGAAAAGAGAATGAGAGTTGTAAAACAGCAATATAGTTATTATCTGCTCCCCATGTTGTATTGAACAAGCTTTTTAAGAAATTTGCTTACATAAACAATATAATATATATATATATATTGTAGCCGCGAAAGATTCATTTTCTATATATATCAGTGATTATGAGTTTTTTTACTAGTCGGTAGAATTACAGCAAAAATTAGAATTATTAGTCTTAAGAACTAACAATACATATTTTCTTAAGTTTTACTGTCCAAAAATTTGATGCCACAAACATAAACTCCTTTTCTAATTTTTAGAAGAATGAATGAACTGTTCACGGAGTGAATATTCTCCTAAGAGCTCAGGTGTTTCTCATACAGAAAGAAAACATAACTTTTGATCTGAAATTCAGTGGGTTTTCGATACTTTGAGGTTGGTAAGCGTAAATTAAGTCGGATAAGAAAACATGAGACACAGATGTGAGAGTCAGCTTATCGATTTCGAGATTATTTGAGACACCTGATAGGGTACGTTAGTATTTTACAGGCCTAGGGTTGCGGGTTCTGGTTTTGCCCTTAATCAGAAATAAAAGGCTGCCCTATGCCATTGGTGTATAGAATATGTTGGATACCTTTAAACTTGACCCCTCACTATCCTAAATGATTGCTAGGATGATTGAATAAATAATCAAATAGAAAAATGATGCCACTACAAATAATTTTTTTTTTAAATATTTTTATCAGCCTTCCAATTGAAATGAAGGCTAACAGAGAGGATCCTGGTGATGCGGGATTTAGTCAGCCCTGGACAAGATGGCTTTTATCGGAAAATAAAAGGTTTCACAGTGCTATGGTGGTTTAGAATAGGTTAACTAACAATGAATAGCCCCTCCCTCCGAAAGGAAGGTTAGGGCTAACAATCGTCAGTCTTCTCTGGCCGTGTGATTTTATTAATTGTTTTTTTTTTACTTCATTCTAATACAATTTTTTCTCTCTACTTTTATGCCTATTTTTGAGAAAAAGTTGAAATTTTTTCTTGTATTGTAGATCATGTTTCTTCAAACCTATGAAAATATACTTTGATGGCTGGTGGTTTGTCAAGTTGGGTTCAATCCGTCTAATGGTTTGATTTTTCAAATTTTTGTGTATTTTTGTCAGCGATATCGTTTGGAGAGAGTGATGCAACTGTTTCTAAGTTCACTCTTATGGCTACTGAATTGCATTAATTAATTCTTTTAATTTATTAAATTAATTAATTCTTTTTTTTTTTATAGGGTTTCCGTCTGTCCAATATATTTTGCAGTACTATAGTATGATAGATAAAAATTTAAAGTTTGGCATTGTTATTGTTGAAGAAACCTAAAAAGAAAACGCTTATTGCTTAAAACATTACATTAATTTATGATTAAATGGAGGCTGGAAAATTACCATATCGCTGAAAGAAGGGAGAGGGCTGGGGGAGTGAGAGGGAATTTATAAAATGTATTAATAAGGCGGTGATATATGTCTGTTAAAGCCCTTTAGAAGGGAAAATATCACCACTGCTCTTTTAAAAATCCCTTCAACAAACTGGCACAGGCAGAATTAGACGCAAATTTAATCTTCTTCCTTTTGATTCCAAACGTAATGAACGCCTTTTACTGGAGTTCATTAAAAAAACTCTTTTTAGTGTTGAAGAAACCCGATTAACAAAAAAAAAAAAGAAAAAAAAAAGAAAAAAAAAAAAAAGAGAAAGAAATATTTTCTTTACTTACACAAATACATATTCTAGCATCACCAACACAAATCTACCAAGCTCTTCATTTCAAAATTTTCTTGCAGAAATATAGAAAATCAAATGAACAATTTTTCGTATGTATGACGTTGTGTGTAAGAGTGACTAAGGGAGTAAAGAGAGAGAGAGAGAGAGGGAGACATAGAATGTTAATGAATTCTAAGATGATTTTTGTTGGGGTTCGGTCAAGATAGATCCAAAAAACACAAATTTAAAAAATGTATTTTTTAATAAAGGATTATCTGCCAACGTTTCGGCTTACATTGTAAGCCATCTTCAGGGCTGTAGAAATACATTTATCTTCAGGACTGATTTAATTATATTTATTGTAAATTTTATTAATTCTCAAATAAACTGAGATATTTCATTGTTAAATATCTTGATATAATGTAAACTGATGCAATTCAAAGACAAGACTTACCTAAAGGATTTAAATTGTAATTAATTTGGATATTTTACAACAGTTAATTTTTTAAAAGGTTAAAATAATTAATAAAAACAACTGTGCAGTTGTTCTAAAATGATTCTCCATATTCTACATATGATCCTGTTCTAAAATGATTACATATATATATAAACACAGAAATAATATATTAGTAAGGAGTAATGTTTTGTGAGGGCAAACACTAAAACACTACTTCACTATTGCCAATAAGTGGCTCTTGCTGCTTACTAATATATTATTTCTGCTAATTTTGAGTGGCTGGACTGTGATGAGTCTCAAACACACGAGGGGTAGGAACCCCATGCATCAGCTACTTAGGTGGTACTGACGTTGAGCGATCATCCTCAAACCTCTCCCCGATAATATTAATTAACGTATTCCCTGAGTTATTAACAGAGTCGTCCACCTTCACCCTCGAAGCTTTCACTGATAAGTATATTTAGTTTTCGCAGCTTTCCAAAAAAATAGTAAATGGTAAAAACAAATATCTGGATCATATTAATTACTAGTTACATAAAATCTTAAGTTTATATGTATTGGATGCTATGAGGAATAAAACTTATTAAAATTGTTTTGATTCATACAGATTAAAGCTTCCTCTACTGTTAATCTCTGGGTAGAAAAATTGGAATTTCATAGTGGACCTTAGGATATCTCAGCTGTATGAAATGTAGTATTATTCAGCAGTAGTTCTTTTTCTTCTGTCGCTTCTAGTTCGTATCCAAAGTATCTGCTGACCCTAAATACGCTTATTCGCGCGACCCGTGTTACTCTTGAGATGAGACAAAAACTCACCTTTCTGGCCTTCTGATTTTTAAGAAACTAATGCGATGCAAGTATTGAGACAGGGAACTTTGGCTCGGTGGGGTAGTCCAATTGGGTTAGGTCGGGTAAATAATGTCCATATGATTGGATATATAAAAAAAATCACGCTAATTAAATAAAATGGAGGGTTACATAATTTCTGAACATACTACAGTAAAAGTATTTTCGAATAGTATTGATAGATCCTACATTATTGCTATGAAAGCAAAAATGAGAATTTGATAAATCTAAAAGATTAGTGCTCAACATATTAAATGCAGAGAGTTTTATTTCGTGGATTCATTCGAAAACACTCTTGAGACTGATGAGCTCATTAGAATGCATTGAGCGCTCATCAGTATTACTGGTTCCATGGAGGTATAAATCTCATTTTGGAAGTTAATTGCCAGAGCCGATTGACTGAGTGCGCCTGGAGTAGAATGGGATTGTTGAAAATCAAATCACTAAACCTTATTGCTTCCTTAACTGCAGACTTAGTTCTCGAATATCTGAATGGCAGAACCCTTCTGAATGACGACTTGGAAACTGCTTTTTAAATCTATAGTAACCACACAGTTCCTTTTTATGGCCTAACGGGAAGAGATTCGATAAGACTTGCCCTTGCTTTCTTCAAGTTCTCTCTGCAGTTATCTATTTCACTTCTTATGGAGAATCATCAGTTCGAATTTTCCTACATCCATGTATTAACGCCTACGAAACATTAGTAGATCGGTACACCACTATCAACCTCTTGGGAATAAGTAGAAGATATTAAACAACATTTTTCTTTAAAACTGGATTGTGTCATATCTAGCCCCTAAATTAATATGTGATATGTAGAGGGAGGCTGTGGTTTCCAATTTAAAGTAAGTTGAATGTCGTCCTACATGGATGGGGGGGGTGAAATTCCAGTAGCAGACATGATTTGAGAGTGAGGCACATTTACGCTTTGGCAAGAACCGGGACGACACCGGCAGAGAGGTAGAACCAAGAGAAGCAAAAGGGGAAATTCGACATCAAAAACAGCTCGTTATTGACACGACTGGTGGAAAGAAAAATGATGGGCTTTTCAGTCCAGCATGTAGGTCTGAACAAGCTATCTTCTCCCTTGCCGACTGAGCCCCGTGAAACAACCACAGAAATGAAACTTTATGCATTTAACTATATTCATTTTATATTATAAAAAAAAGAGAATATTGAATATATGTACTGCAAATAATACAGCTGTGAAAGCTAGGAATAGATCTCTGTGGTGTGGCTATGAACAAAAATAAAGGATCTCATTCTGCGCCTTACGATATGATTTTCACTATAATGATAGTTGTTTGTACATTTTCTGACAATCTTGGGCGGCATTTGAAAATTTTTTCTTATTTGATTTATTTGAGGCTACCAAGTGAAAGGAAAAAAAATGAAAGTCTAGTGAATAACCTGGACGAAGCGAGCAGTCATTGATAGAAGATAAAAGGTCTCTAAAGAGCTCGTTCTCCCTAAACGTGGGGCGTTTTCCATTCAATCCTATGTCTGACGGCGAAAAAGAAACAAGGAAAGAGCCACTATGCCGAGGACCGGCCACAATAAAGACGAGGTTGTTTCAGGAATGCGAGTGACTGAACCGTTCACGAACGCCAATGTTAGCTCGACGAACACTGAGCAAGGTTATGGGCCCTTTTAATGTCACGCGAACTTTTCCAGAGCGCTTTGAATGCTGTTATCGCCCATACAGCGCCTGTAGGCATCTCTTTCCGCCAGCTCTTGAGCAGGGAAATGAAACTTTAGACTGTTATTTTTTTTTCACAGTAATCACAGAACCGTTATACGAGAGTGCCGTGGTCTAGTATAAGCACATCAGCAATGGACAATTAAACCTACGACAGGAATATTGTCGGACGGAAATAAAAAAAAACAAACCTATTTTATATTTTATCGGAGTTGAGGCACTGGCCGTTCTCTCCCTCCTCTTAATGCCACTCACAGCCATTGAACATTGTAAGCAACTACAAAATGTATATTTAATTACAGAATTTAACAACCCAATAAATTAATTTAAAAAATATATATATTTCACTTATTTACGACTAAACATCGTATTAAAGTGAATTTTTAAACGTAACGTTGTATTGGGGACACAATATTTTAAGAAAAATTTAGATGTTTCTCTTGACTTACATCCTAGGTGCCAAAATCGATAGTGACTAAAATTTATATGCGAGTAAACAATAAATGCAAGGGAAAAATTTTAACAGTCTCAATCAGGAGTCAAATCTGGATCTACTGCTATCCGGGCCGGTGTGCTAACCATTTGCACAACCCAGATAAATTGTTGGCAGGCCGGCCTGGAGAGCAGGAGATCCAGGTTCGAGTCCTGGCTGAAACAGTTAGATTTTTTATTCTATTCCCTTGCATTAATTGTTAACAAATAATGTGGGATTACATACACACAACAAAAATTATATTAATGTGTGAGCGCTCAAATCTATAAACAGAAGCAATTGCTGGTTTTTCGAAAANCCCCGTGAAACAACCACAGAAATGAAACTTTATGCATTTAACTATATTCATTTTATATTATAAAAAAAAAATAAAATAAAAACTTTATACCTATCAAAGTACATTCTCCACTTTTACTAAAAAAAAATGGCATAAAACGGTAACTTGTAGATACAGGTAACTAACCACTATAAGAACGGTTGCATCTGGTGAACTAAATTTATTATTATATTTCCTAAGAAATATTCAATAATAAATATTTAAAATACCTGATTATTCATTAAAAAATCTGATTGTAAGTGGTGCTACAAATAAATAAATAAAAGTAAGTTATTCAAATTAATACACCGTTGATATTGTTGACGTTTTAACAAAGAAGTTATGGATTGCTGCTTTTATATAAAAATTTAAAAGAAACCTTATGTTAAATCAAACTTTCATATCTAACTTTTGCATCAGATTTGTGTAGTTGAGGTGCATTTCACAACTAACGCTTAAACCAATATTTCATCGCACATATTAGATCAAAAGTAATGTTATAAAAGTGTGTTTTTTTCCTAAATGAATTTCTGTAGGTTCAGCCTAAATTAATCTCTCTTATATTTGAGCAGTTTCATTTACTGTTATGAAATGCGAATTGAAAAGAGAAAAGAAAACCCAAATTTCATTCAACTTCACAAGAGGTCAAACTCATATTTGTAATACATTGTCAATTATTGTATTATTCCAATTATGAACATATTATGTGTTCATCTTCCACTTACAATAATGTCTATCATTTTTGAACCTAACCATTTCCCTCAGCCAGAAAATTAATAATTCTAAATTAGTTTACGATACTCAGCCGGATATAAGGGCAGCTTAGACATATGATCCTATAGGCAAGGGTTAAATACTGAGCTTCTGAATCTTCGGAATTGTAGGCTGGTACAAAAGCGTCTGTCGCTATCGAGTTTCCATAAAATCGAAATTTTACCTAATTTTTCCCTAGAATCAGGGGCAAGTAAGATTATAAGAAATAATCATTATATTAAAATAATGATAGATAACAAATCTAAGAAATTTATCTTCCAATTGCATTTTCTCATGCTTTATTCTTGTCTTTTTATACTTGTTTATTTAAATGTATATACATTTTTATTGTAGTCCGTTTTATATTATCAGACCTGATGGTGGTGTGATAAAACCGAAACTGGTTGTTATAATAAAGAATGTATGACAGGAATGAAATATTTTTTTCATTTTAAGTGTGTATTGTATACCTTCTTTTTCAAGAAGAATGTTTAATTTTTTTTAACAATTTAAACATTTAAAATGTGCATTAATATTTTTTAAAAGGAGAGTTTTTTTTACCGTAGTTATTATTATTAGATGATTTTTAGTTGGGGTTCGGTCAAGGTAGATCCAAAAAAATACAAATTAAAAAAAAAGTATATTTTTAAAAAGATTATCTGTAACGTTTCGGCTTACATCGTAAACCATCTTCTGGGCTGCCTATCATGAAGACGAGAGAGGACGTCCTGTCCCTAGTTCACATTTCCATAACTGAAATCATCCATGATCATTCATGGAAATGTGAACTTAGGTAGAGGACGTCCTCTCTCGTCTTCATGATAGCCCTGAAGATTGCTTACGATGTAAGCCGAAAATATGGCAGATAATCTTTTTAAAAAATACACTTTTTTTTAATTTGTATTTTTTTTTGGATCTCCCTTGACCGAACTCCAACTAAAATCATCTAATACCAACAGTTTACTTGTGTTTCTATGTCAGATACTGTTCCTGAAAACGCATACTATATCAGATCCCTTGATAAACTGTCATTAAGATAAGAAATAAAAGTATAAAAACAGGAAAAGAATATGCAAACCTAGATTTAGTACCCCCATATAAATATTTTTCTTTTAGTATCGAAAAATTCTCTTTATGTAAACAAGTATAGAAGTATGCTTTTATGATGTCTTACAATGTAAGACAGAGTAATGTACACTGCGAACGTTTCGGGCAGATATTCCTTTAAAAAAATTCCTTTACACTTTTTTTTTTAATTTGTATTTTTTTGGATCTACCTTGACCGAACCCTAACTTAAATCATCTAATATTAATATTTTTTTTATATAATTAAAGAAATATCGGTCATCGATAACTAAAAAACAGGGACATTTTAGGTCCTTAATTTTATGATAACATTTTTATTATTATTTTTTAACGAAAAATATGAATGTAAAAATGGAGATACGATAGTATACTTATCATTCAAAAAGACTCTTTTTAGGGCACGGGTTTTATTTTTAATTTTGGTTATAATTGAAATTTCGCATAGCAAAGCCGAGCAGAAGAAGGAATGTGTACTGGTTGAAATTTGATGCAATTTCTTTCGCTGTTTCGTACAAAATTGGCCATCGTGTACAAGGTCCGTCCATATTAGTACCAGCCTGCACATCCGAAGACATTACTACTTCAAATAAGAACGAATCTGAACATTCCTTTTACCAGTCGACTTTAATTGAATGAATAACCACTGACATCAAGCTAAACAGTCTATGGAAGTAGTGTACGACTTCAAATAAATATGAAATGTTAATTCGGACACATTGGCGATTCACCCTAACGTTGGTACTGTACTCTGGTGGATCAAAGGCACGTGAATTCGGAAGCGTATCAGCCTGATTAAACAATGAACAAGGCCCTTCATAACTACCCAAGTGTAGTATTCACTCGGGAATGGAAGTTGTCCTCCAAGCCCTTCATGATACCAGTAATAAAAGCACTCTCTCAAAAAAGTATAATTAAAAAAATAAAAAAAACCACTGAAGGCTCTCAAATAAAAATAAGCAAAACTGTAGAAAAGTAGACTGTTCATGGAATGTTGAACTCAAAGATAAGCGATGGAATTTGTTCGTTTGGATTCTCATTCATGCTGAAGTCTTGGGGAACGAGATAGCAGGCAGAGCTGCGAAGGAAAATTTTTTATTGAAATTTGAAATTTTTTCCCTAACGACAAAAATAGAAAGTTGCTTGGGAAACATTAAAGTACTACATACGTGAATGGGGCATACTGTCTCGCTTATTGACGCATGGCGAACGACAGTTGTCTGGAAATTTCGATCGTATAATATATAATAATAATTTATACCCATTTACTTAATCTAAGCACTAGAAGAAATATATTTTGTATTAGGTTAAGAATGGCTAAAATTTTAATCTATAAAATGCCCATCAACAAAATTGTTTAATTTATTCAACTTAATTTTTAGTAAATGTGAAATGTAAATAATTTTAAGTTTTCTTTATTCGTAAGTACATATATATTTTTTTTCAGTTCAAAAAGCAGAAAACTTCTCCTAAGGATATGAAATAACCAACATTTATCTCAATATTACTACATGAAATAAATAATGTGAATGGCATTCTACAAAAAAGAGAAAAATAATCTTTTGACACAAACTCTGTTTAAAATTTATGTAAACGAAAAATTTTATTTTTAAATATTTTATTTAGGTTGTGGTTTTTTTATCCCACGTAAATTATAAATAATTCATGAGAGGGAACAGAATAAAAAAATCTATCTGTCCTCGCCAGGAATCGAACCTGGATCTCTTGCTATCCGGGCCTAGTATGCTGACCTTTACACCACAAGGACAGGCTAGATATCTCACTCTATTCCCTCTTCATTAGCGAGAGCCTAACTTACGAGAAAGACGAGAAATTCGTCTTAAACTCGAAGTAGCTGACATTGTCATGCATTTTTTTTTTTTTTAAATGCATGACAATGTCAGCTACTTCGAGTTTAAGACGAATTTCTCGTCTTTCTCGTAAGTTAGGCTCTCGTTAATGAAGAGGGAATAGAGTGAGTTATCTAGCCTGTCCTTGTGGTGTAAAGGTCAGCATACTAGGCCCGGATAGCAAGAGATCAGGTTCGATTCCTGGCGAGGACAGATAGATTTTTTTTATTCTGTTCCCTCTCATGAATTATTGAAAAATTTTATTATAACCTTTCATAGCTTTCAGAAATCAACCTGTTCACCTTAAGCTATTTCCCAACTGTTTTTTTAAAATTAAAAAAACATTGTCAAAAACATTGGACTCAACAAACTTTTTGAAAGTAAACGAAAAATGGTTTATAATATAGACGAGCGAATTATGGCATAATCTCAAAAACATATTTAGAAAAATGTATGTTGCAAGTATTCAAAAACCAGATTAATAACTATGGTCCTTGGAAAAAATAAATGGACGCAATTTTTTTGCCTTTCATTCAACCACTTAGGCTCATGGAGGGATAGGCTTCCTAAGTCTAAACAACTATGGTACAGTGTAGGCTCTTACTTCTGAATAAAAACGTGTTCATAGAGGGATTCGTACCTAGAGCGCTGTGCTTTAAAGGACCTTCCACTTAGTCAAGACGGAGACTCAACCGATTCTGTATTTCTTTACTAGTAGGTAAACTTATTTGAGGTATTTAGCTAATGAGTTAGGAGTACGGTGGTCCGTACTAGACTTCTGAACCTAAGGTCCGATACTTTATCTCTCAGCGCACAGTAATTTTTTCCTTTCTGTGCTTCTGTTTGTAATGATCCAAAGGAGTCCTGGTAAGGTTCTAGGGAAGACTCAGTCCTAATTGGGTACCATTCATTTATTCATTACTCAGGCGGCAAGAACGATATGCTGACCGTTCTCTAGTGTGCCGTGGGTCAAGAATAAATAAATCCTCAACATGTCCTTAATATCTTCCTCTTGGGCTTTTACGGTTTGTTGCGCGACTGATATTTGATTTTATTTTTTTTTTTAGCTAATGAGTACCAGTGAATGGAGAAAATTACACGCTCAGCAGTCATCAGTTTTCATAACACTATCGACAAATGTCTTTGTGAAATTTAATCACTATCGATCCAACAGCCTTCAATTAGATATCGACAAAATAAGTTTTATACTTTGTGTTTTGGGCATTAGGGGTTCACGCCGAAAGATAATGGGGAGACAAGAAAAAAGGCACAATGACATGTCTATAAGTGTTTTTTTTTCCCGCTGGTATATCACAATTTATTTGATTGCATAATGAACAGGTTGAACGATTTGTATTGTTATATCAATGGGTAATATATATTAATATAGGTTAACTCAGTTTTTTCCCCGTCAAGTTTTACCTACGGAAGAGAGAGCACTAACACTTCCTAACACAGTCTCACCCTTCTAAATGCCTTATTAATATTAATTTATTTAATGAAAGTGAAAAGTACTTATTAAAAAAATAATGAATCAAATTTAGGTCGTAATTAATTTTGCGTTACTCTGCAAGATAAGTACTAACGGAGCAGTCGGAAGAGCCCTGTAGGACAGAGACCTGAGTGAGAAGTTTCTGGGTGTCCAGGGCTGTCTGTTCTTGTTGACATTCCCCATGGAAGAGCTATCCACAGCCTCGGACAGGAAGACAAGAAGACTATCTTTACCTCAAGATACCAGCTAACTTACCGTCTCAGTCAATCTACATCTTGTTTACTTACCAACAAAGCCAAGTATTTTAGGTTTCTTTCCTTTTTTGCATTATCAGTTAAGTCGAAATGTCGGCAATAATAAAATAGCCGATAAGTCAATATATATTAACCGATAATTTTTAGTATTTTATTTTCCTAATCCTGGCCGAAACCCTAACTAATTTATCCAACATTATAATGATTTCGTTAATTTTTTTCTAACATCAATATTTTAGGATTAACTGTTTTCTTAACAACTTATATAGGATTTAAAAAAAAAAAAACTTTTTACCAAGAAAACTGTTATTTAAACGATTAAAACTCAACTATTAATTTTCAAATAATTCTATTATTATAAATAGAATAGTATTCAAATATTTTCCTGAAACACCTGATTCATTAGATTCTGATTCAGAAGGAATGTCCACAAAGGAGGATCAACCGATCAGCCCAATGATGTAGATCCTTGGTTGACGCACTGTTAATTCTGAAACTTGATTCTTGGCGATGAAGTGTTGAACATATGTAAAGCAGGTAGACACTGATACAGCGATCAGGTTACCTCCACATAGCTACATGAGAACACTTTGAAATTTCCTATGCAAGGAAAGCGCCCTTTAGGAAATATCTATCATCATCCTGAAATGGCTTTTATTACTGATTTACATAGTGTTCACCATTATATTCACTTATTTATCGTTTCACTTCATTATGGAGGACGAACCCGAAAAGTATTAGTTTTAATTGGAAATCAATTCATTAAATAAATAAAATCATTAAATTCATAGTNTGAAACACTCGTGGCAGTGATATAACTAAGAGTACAAGTAAGAGTACAATTTTTTTTTCATATATTTTATTATTGCTTTCTCTCTTACTGTCGTTATTAGTTATATTATAAAATATTTATCGAATTTGTGTAAAATTTGGAGTTAATTGCCAAATAAAGGAAGAAAAATAAATATTTATTACAAACAAAATATATCATTATATCCAAGATTTCGGGAAATAATAAAGAATGTTTTGGATTATGTTTTCAATAAATAAATAATTGTTTTAGCTATTATTAGCAATAATAAAAATGCCCTGTTTGAGCTAACTTGTAAAATCTACATTTTCTCCGGGACTAAGCAGATTTCCTATTCATAATGTCAATAGAACAATAGCATTTCTTGATATATTGCATATGATAATAAATCACAGTTTAAATATATTATTTAAATTTTAAATTTGTAGCTTCGTAAGTTTAGTCTTTTCGTTATAAAACACTGACTAAATATAGTTAATGAGCTCATTTGATTTCGTTCAAGAGAGGTATAAAAGAGTTTTAGTTAAAAAAATATTTCGATCTTCCCGTCAAGTAATCCCCTTGACACGCGATAGCAATAAAGACATAAAATCAATAACTATTCTACCTTTATCAGTAAATTCACATGAGGCTAACAAGATTGACTCCGAAATAGGGGGGGATTGCACCAAGAATTGCATTTTGCAAGAAAAAGTGGGGCAGTGTGAGGAAATTGGGGTAAAATTATTCCGAGGCGAGAGCTCTCCTCGGGCTTCGTAGGGTGTAAGGAGTGCTCTCGAGCCCCGACTGGCTATGCTCTCCGCCGTGTCTGTTCCTCAACACTACACATAAGGGTTGCACTTTAGCAGAAGGATTCGGCTTCCTGCATAAGGGTAGGTAACTAGGGGGTAGCTACCCGCGAATAGTAAGGCTGGGGAAATTTGATACATTTTAGAGTACGATCAAGGATTAAGCGCAGGCAGAACACAAATCTTGCAGAAAGATATGTCAATGAATATCACCCCAATTTAACTTTCCGCCATTGATAGTTTATTTCAATGCGTTCGAGACTCAAAAATGAGGAATTAACACTTTAGTTCGTTAACTTAAAAAAAAAAAAATTCTACAATTTTCGTTAAATTATTCAAAGTATTTTAAAATAACTAACTTATAAAAGAATTGCTGAACTTAAGCTAGATCCGACGGACACTTATGGATGTTAGCTGAAATTCAGCGTTTGTGCCTAAATTTCCGTAATCTGTTTGTTTTCTATTTTTATTCATTCTAATTGTGTGGTGAGCGATTTGAATAAGAGATTTTAGCAGGACTACTAAGATACTCATTGGTATGTTTTACAGAATTCAAATTCATTTTAAAATAGTAGTAGTAGTAGTGGATCATTGAAGGGCAATCAACTTCTAGGTTTTTACGCCCTATAAATACCCTTTAATATGTTTACTATAAATTAGTTAATAAAAGACAGGAATCAGGATTATTTCGACCACTATAACAACAAACTCTGGTCTCTCTTCATTTTAAAATATAGTATTAAAATTTTTCCAAATTTTGTAAAAAAAATACTGAAAGAGCCAAAAAAAAAAAAAAAAAAGATTTAGGCAAAACTGTTTACATTATTAGGAACTCATAACCCTTGGGAATACCTGTAAAATATCAGACAACAAAATTTCTATTCGTGTATGATTTAGTGGAAACTTGCTTGTGTCCTAGACTTAATTACAGTTATAAATATTACTAAATAAATAATTACTTCTATAAGGGTTTAATCTTAAGTATAAATATTTGTAAAAATGACTAATACAATACAATAAAATACGTTTACCTGATTATTCCAAAGTTCACTCTAAAGCACCTAGATATTTTAGGAAATGGTAATAAAAAGGAGTAATCAGAATATTTAATTCACAATATTTAAAATACGTACTTTATAGAGGGAATTGGAATATGATGTTCTTATAATATAAACCTGTTTATATTTAGTGTTCACTATCAAAATCTAACAATGATGTTATACTGCACGATGTTATATTGCAAATATTTACAAATTGCAATAATCAACATCATTTGTATCGTATATCCTACGTATTGCTGCTAGAACTGAATTTATTTTTCAAAAGAATAATTTTTATTTTTAATATTGGCAAAACTTGTGTGTAAAGAGTTTCTGTGAACATGTATCACTTCTCTTCTGGTTGCAGAATGTATTTAATAAAGGCATGAAACTCGGGAATTTAATCTGGGAATTATCAATGGAATATGATATTTATATGCAGGAAACCAAATTCTAAAGACCTTAGCACTTATGAATTTAAAAAAAAAATGATACAGACGGTTTTTGGTAGTTGGTTGTGGAATTCGGAAAAAAATATGATGTAGTAATTAAAATTATGATTAATAGTGGTAATTTAAATAGGACGGAGAAAAAGGAACAAATAAGTGAATCCTGAGCACGCACTCAGAAAGATTGATGAAGACGTATTGGAGAGAAATGAAAAAATGAAATGGGTAATGTTTAATTGTTGGTCTACATAAAAAAATAATAATAGTTTTTATTTTTC
Source organism: Oncopeltus fasciatus (assembly GCA_000696205.2). Lineage (NCBI taxonomy): Eukaryota > Metazoa > Arthropoda > Insecta > Hemiptera > Lygaeidae > Oncopeltus > Oncopeltus fasciatus. The sequence continues at coordinate 487,421 of KZ807290.1, read as the reverse complement.
CTATTAAAAATTTCTGAATGCACTTTAGCTAGTCAAGCAAGTCGCAAAGGGTATTCTCCACGCGGATGAAATAATTTTCCAAGTCTGCTGTAATCTGTAGAATAATGTTATTTTAGTTGATTTTTTAAATAAGATTTATAATTGCAATCATTATAAAACATTTCATATTGAGGAATAAAAAAAAATTTTTACTGACGGTAAAATAAAATTTATATATTATATCTTTCGTTATTTTCATATATAAGTTTTTGATGAGAAAGAATAAATTTATGGATAATTATAATTTATATACTCCTTGTAGACTGAATTCCTTTGTAAAATCCTTAGCTAAGTAAATTTTAAGCCATAACAATCGTTATTTATTGTAAATAATTCGTAATTAAATTACTGAGAAATTCTTGGTGACATTTTTAGAATAGAAATTCCTTCTGGCATTTTTTTTTATTCTGTCAAAAAATGTCTTGATAATACAGAAAATAAAATAATTATATTTGGCATTTGTGGTTTTTTTTTCTTTCAGGAGTATGTCGATCTGGTCCTGTCCATCTACAGATCAAGCTTATATCAAGTTTACGATCTACAATAGGAAATTATTATTGGATTTTTTATAGAAAAAAAAAGGGGTTTCCAAAATAGCTGGTGAAGAAGGAGCCCCCCTCCTTGGGATTTATTTGCCCCTCCTTAAAGAGGAGGTTTGCATTTATTTGAGAAAAATACCAATTCTTTTCCAGGTTCCGTAGACCACCACCTCCTGACTTGCATGTAAGTGAAGCTTCGTTAGCGCTGGATGTGACATGTTGTCTAAGGCTGTATTGTTTTTGGGCATTCCAGAGCACGAAGACCCGGGCGGAGATGACGTCATGACGAACCGGCGGACGGGGGGGCCACCAACCCCGAGCCCACATGGGAGGAGTTAAATTTTCCCCCCGCACTCGAGCATACATAACGAAAGTTTGTACTCCTTGCATCCTGTCGACATAGCTTAGGCTAGCCTACATAGAGTAGAGAGAGTACTGCTGCTGCACATATTTTTTTATACATACTTTTTTTTTTTTTTTGTTTAGTAATATATTTTTGCTTGGATATGCCCACACGTATTTCATATTAAATAATATCGCTTTTTTTAATAGAAAAAAATAATTAGAAAGTTTAGCTTTTCCATTATTAGCCTCAGGATATTGCCTGAGATCACAATTAGAATTTAAGTAAATATAACTTTACAGAAGAAATTAAAAAGCAAATGTCAGTGGATGTGAGAAGCTGGAGTTCAGAATCATCAGGTTTTTTAAAGGAAGAATAGAGTTTGAGTGGACAAGATTTTAACGTAGTAACAGGCGTTAAATGAACTCAGTCAAGTTGATAGAGAGTAGCATTAGTCAATGGAGTACTCTCATTTATAAATCAAAAGAGAGTTTGGTTTTTGAGCAAACATTGACTTGGATCTTAAAATCTTGTGCTCATTCTTTAAAGAACCTTTTGAACTTCTGGTGATAATTTATTTGGTCATTTAAATGCTTATATATTTTATGATTTAATTATATATTAAGAATTTTTTTAGCTAAAGAGAGAGACATCCGCGCACACAGGTATACTAAAATATTATCTAATATCCTGTATAAAATTACAACATGTATAGAAATAATAAATACCTACTTTATACATTTTTTTTTTACTTTTGATTTTGAAATATGTAATATTACATTATTTAATTACGTTTATATACACGTAATTTATAATGATGCATATTAATTGTATATAAAGGTTTTTCTAGATTTAATTAACAGTCAGAAAATAAGACAATATTTTTAGCCTAATCAGGGTACGTGTGTTAAAACCATTCGTCCCAAGAAATAATGCATGTAAAATTCTTTTTTTCATGAAATATTGATATATTTTCTTCTATATTTTCATTAATAATAGTTCGCATAATTTTAGTTTGCATGATCAAAAATTATTTAAATATATTTTTGGAAGTTTCCTAAATATATTAATCCTAGATCAAAATTAGATGTAGCATAACATTATAAGCATATAAGCGTTAAAGTTTTATTAAGTATTGCCTTGTAAAAAATATTTGTTTAAGAGATTAAAAGAAAAAAATATTGCCTTGTATTGCCTTTAAGATGTAAGAAAATTCTTATATTAAATTTGAAATTCTCGTGGCCATTTACCATAGTGTTTAAAATGACGTAAGTACCAAATCAACAAGGGCATATGTCTGCCTCAGAAATGTAATATAAATTCTAGGTTGCTTCATTTTTATTATCAACTCAAGACCACTCTTTTTATTAACTCATTTCTTTTAGCAGTTTTATTTGAATTTTTTTATATTAAGTATAATTTCAATTGAATAATTTATTTTTATTGCTTTTTTTTTACTTCTTAGTAACCTAAATGATTATAAAAATTCATTAATGTTAATTCAAGCAATATTGCTTTATAATCTGATTTTTAGCATAATTCATAGCTCTTGTTTTAATTGAATAACTTTTTTCCAACTATTCTGTTGCCTAAAGTTATTAAGACATTTTTTTTTTCATTTTTCTCACCCAAGGATAATATATTTAAAAAAACAAAATTTATCTGAGGGTTTTTTTGATTTCCTCAATGACTAATACATAATTGAAATTTATACCCTCAGAAACTATTCTTGTATATTTCACGTAAAATGCAATAGCGTTACAGATTTCTCAAATACATACATTTGCTAATTATAAAATGTATTTAAAAATTGAAATGTATGTAATTAAGAAGAGATTGTAATGTAAGAATAGATTGTTCCAGAAAAATGGATAATTCCACCGAGAATCATTCCTCTCGAGAAAATTGATTATTCCTATAGAATCGACCTCTGTTTCCCAATTTCTCTTGAGCCATTCATAGGTCACAGTCATACCTCATGGCAAAAAAACAACATTTTCGTAATTAGATGATTTTAGTTGGGTTCGGTCAAGGTAGACCAAAAAAAAAAAAAAAAATACAAATTAAAAAAAAAATTGTATTTTTTAAAAGATTATCTGCCAACGTTTTGGTTTACATTGTAAGCCATCTTCAGGGCTATCATGAAGACAAGAGAAGACGCCCTGTCCTAAAGTTCACATCGTCCTCTCTCGTATTCATTATAGCTCTAAAGATGGCTTACAATGTTAGCCGAAACATTGGCAGATAATGTTTTAAAAAAAATACACTTTTTTTAAAATTTATATTTTTTTTTTGGATCTACCTTGACCCTACCCCAAATAAAATTATCTAATAATAATATCTACGGTCAAAAATAGTCTCCTTTTGAACAAACAACATTTGCATTTAAACTAATCCATAGGTATGACTGTCTGTGATCAGAACTGCACATGTGACAAGTCTGATCATTGTATAGTATTTGTTCTTCAAAAACAAAGCTCTGGTATTATACATGATATAAATTACAAGGTAAATATTATTTTTGAGTCTTTAACTGGAAGGACGCTAGAATTTTTGGATTTTCTTCTCTTTTTTGTTTTCTGAAATTTTAAGCAGCACCTTAAATGTCTCAAAAACCTTTTTCGAAGCCTTTTAAATATTTTTGTACTAATAAATGTGAATTAAATTGCAATATTTGATAATAAATATGAAGTACCTATATTTTACTGATTTAAGAATTCAAGGAAGAAATAAAAGTATCTGAAATTTGGAGCATCTTCCCTAAATGCCATGCTGGAAATATTTTTCCTTTATTCCTAATACTCAAAAGAACAGTGACAAATCCCGTTCGAGGGAAGTTTTTTTCTTTAATATAATAAAAAACAAAATAAAGAGAGTCAGGATGACAGAAACTGACTGTCACACAGAAAAATTCAAATGAAGCGAGAGAAAGGCTAACCTCGGAATTTCATCCTTATGTTGGAACTGAATAATATTATAACAAATTACCCACTTTTTACATTATTATTTGATAATAATCTCATACCCTCCTCGAAAAGTTGAACATGTCTTGAGTTCCTCGGTGGGACTCTTTTTGTGGTCATATGGATTTTTCACGGCTTATCCTAAGCGCAGTTGCATCTTCACCTATATAGCACTGTATTTGAAAATATGCATCCATGTTATGCACCTCACACAAAACTAGACACACAATCAAATGTAAGAATCTCACCATGCTTGGTCATTCCTTATGTGTCATCCAAACAAAACGGCTTCCTTCTCTTAAAACGAGAGTGATAAAGTTTTTTTAAATATTTTTTTTATATACTTTTATTTATTTATTACATTCTGTTAAATTAAAACATTTTGTAATTTGATCACCACAATGAATTTAAAGAAAAAAAACTTTCAATGTCAATAACATGAGGAGAGAAGGTGACCAATGACACCACTCTCAATGAGTGATAAAGTAAGATGATTTGTTTGTTAAATATTTATTAAGACAAATACTTTTCCATGTATTCCGTGGTATTGACAAGTGTAAATTCATTCTTTTAGAAATAATTTTTTCCGCGTTTTCAAGATGACCATTGTTTTTCATTTCAAGAGAACATTATTACATTCTCTATTATTTTTTTGCATAAAAAAGCAGCTTTCTGCTCGAGCAAGTCATATATATCTAAAACTGCAATTCTTCTTATTCTGAACTCACCATTTGGATAAATCCTCACTACATCATACTTTTCCTCCCCTTTGTTGGTCCTCTCAATAGAAATCTGGCTAATTAAAACTTTGGAAACCACGATATTAGTTCAATTTAGTCCCAATCCAAAGACAAGTGAAACTTTAAAGTTTGTTTCTCAGAGTAACACAGTACCATTTATTGATGTGTAATCACTGTGTTGCGACGGTTTAGAAATAGTTAGGATTCTACAGTCTTCCTCGTCTTGGAATTTCTCCCCCTTCGAATTGAAGTCTAGGAAGTAGTTGCCTTAATGCAGTACCAAGGAAATCATTGGTGATTGACCGTCCATTGAGGATGCAAGTCAGTCGTATATCCGATTTTCTGAACCTACAATTTTCAACCTATCTGAGACCATCACATAATAAGGGATGTGTCTCAGGAATACGAGGTAGAGAATATACATATTTTTATTTTTACTTTTTAAACATAGACCAGTTTTCTTTTTGAAACACAAATCGAATTCACAATAGTGGTATTTATTAGAATATTACTCAGAAATACAACCAATAGAAGACATTTCTTGTTGAAATTGAGCAATAACTAAATTAAATTGGAGTAATTGTTAGAAATTGCATTTGATTTCCACTTGAAGAAAAAGATCGAATAAAATATCTACAAAATAAAATTAATAAGGTTTTTCGATTTTGAAATGAATTTCAATAAAATAATTAATACAGTAATGGAGAATTAAATTCAAGCTGATTTGGAGAAGAAGCTTAGGAAGGACGTTAATGACAAGTAAGTTAAAATGATACAAGGAAAATCATATGTTCAGTATTACTTAACGAGTCACATCCCATAATCTGGAGAGTGCGATCTATATATGCACCAAAATTCATTTACTTTACATAGGGACAGACACAATGCCATATTATATAATACATTACAAACTTCACTCAAAAATCGTATCGCAAGAAAAGCTTAATATAAGAAAATTTCGAAGCGCCGTAATTAATTAATGTCTTAACATTATGTGAATTAGTAAACCTCCTCTCACATTGATTCAAATTTGTCCAAATATTTACTCAGCTTTTACCCTATTATGGCTTTCTTGGCATTAAAATGGAACATGTGCAAATTTTCATTTTAAAAAAATGTTAAATTTAGGGTACATGTAAATCCCAACTAACAATTTTTTAAATTTAGTTTTATGACATTAATCCAATTTTTCCAATTCCAAGTTTTATTGTTCTAAACTAAATACTACGCATGTTACAGCAAAAACTTTTTCACTCACACTTTACATATGAGGGGATATTATTCCCATTTAGCCCAGGGTTTTTTTTTAGTTAAGTGTTAGCCTTTCATTCAACCACTTAGGGTCATGGAGGAAAGGGCTATCTACAGGTTGCCACCCCATTTTAAACAACCATGGCTCAGGACAAGCTTCTATATTATAAATAAAAGATTGATCTGGGTGGGATTTGAACCCGTGGCGTCAGGATTGCGAGACCCATGAGCTAGCCTGGTGCCCCTAGCCCAGAATTTAATTTGTCTCTACTAAGATACTCATTGGTATGTTTTACAGAATTCAAATTCATTTTAAAATAGTAGTAGTAGTAGTGGATCATTGAAGGGCAATCAACTTCTAGGTTNTGAAACACTCGTGGCAGTGATATAACTAAGAGTACAAGTAAGAGTACAATTTTTTTTTCATATATTTTATTATTGCTTTCTCTCTTACTGTCGTTATTAGTTATATTATAAAATATTTATCGAATTTGTGTAAAATTTGGAGTTAATTGCCAAATAAAGGAAGAAAAATAAATATTTATTACAAACAAAATATATCATTATATCCAAGATTTCGGGAAATAATAAAGAATGTTTTGGATTATGTTTTCAATAAATAAATAATTGTTTTAGCTATTATTAGCAATAATAAAAATGCCCTGTTTGAGCTAACTTGTAAAATCTACATTTTCTCCGGGACTAAGCAGATTTCCTATTCATAATGTCAATAGAACAATAGCATTTCTTGATATATTGCATATGATAATAAATCACAGTTTAAATATATTATTTAAATTTTAAATTTGTAGCTTCGTAAGTTTAGTCTTTTCGTTATAAAACACTGACTAAATATAGTTAATGAGCTCATTTGATTTCGTTCAAGAGAGGTATAAAAGAGTTTTAGTTAAAAAAATATTTCGATCTTCCCGTCAAGTAATCCCCTTGACACGCGATAGCAATAAAGACATAAAATCAATAACTATTCTACCTTTATCAGTAAATTCACATGAGGCTAACAAGATTGACTCCGAAATAGGGGGGGATTGCACCAAGAATTGCATTTTGCAAGAAAAAGTGGGGCAGTGTGAGGAAATTGGGGTAAAATTATTCCGAGGCGAGAGCTCTCCTCGGGCTTCGTAGGGTGTAAGGAGTGCTCTCGAGCCCCGACTGGCTATGCTCTCCGCCGTGTCTGTTCCTCAACACTACACATAAGGGTTGCACTTTAGCAGAAGGATTCGGCTTCCTGCATAAGGGTAGGTAACTAGGGGGTAGCTACCCGCGAATAGTAAGGCTGGGGAAATTTGATACATTTTAGAGTACGATCAAGGATTAAGCGCAGGCAGAACACAAATCTTGCAGAAAGATATGTCAATGAATATCACCCCAATTTAACTTTCCGCCATTGATAGTTTATTTCAATGCGTTCGAGACTCAAAAATGAGGAATTAACACTTTAGTTCGTTAACTTAAAAAAAAAAAAATTCTACAATTTTCGTTAAATTATTCAAAGTATTTTAAAATAACTAACTTATAAAAGAATTGCTGAACTTAAGCTAGATCCGACGGACACTTATGGATGTTAGCTGAAATTCAGCGTTTGTGCCTAAATTTCCGTAATCTGTTTGTTTTCTATTTTTATTCATTCTAATTGTGTGGTGAGCGATTTGAATAAGAGATTTTAGCAGGACTACTAAGATACTCATTGGTATGTTTTACAGAATTCAAATTCATTTTAAAATAGTAGTAGTAGTAGTGGATCATTGAAGGGCAATCAACTTCTAGGTTTTTACGCCCTATAAATACCCTTTAATATGTTTACTATAAATTAGTTAATAAAAGACAGGAATCAGGATTATTTCGACCACTATAACAACAAACTCTGGTCTCTCTTCATTTTAAAATATAGTATTAAAATTTTTCCAAATTTTGTAAAAAAAATACTGAAAGAGCCAAAAAAAAAAAAAAAAAAGATTTAGGCAAAACTGTTTACATTATTAGGAACTCATAACCCTTGGGAATACCTGTAAAATATCAGACAACAAAATTTCTATTCGTGTATGATTTAGTGGAAACTTGCTTGTGTCCTAGACTTAATTACAGTTATAAATATTACTAAATAAATAATTACTTCTATAAGGGTTTAATCTTAAGTATAAATATTTGTAAAAATGACTAATACAATACAATAAAATACGTTTACCTGATTATTCCAAAGTTCACTCTAAAGCACCTAGATATTTTAGGAAATGGTAATAAAAAGGAGTAATCAGAATATTTAATTCACAATATTTAAAATACGTACTTTATAGAGGGAATTGGAATATGATGTTCTTATAATATAAACCTGTTTATATTTAGTGTTCACTATCAAAATCTAACAATGATGTTATACTGCACGATGTTATATTGCAAATATTTACAAATTGCAATAATCAACATCATTTGTATCGTATATCCTACGTATTGCTGCTAGAACTGAATTTATTTTTCAAAAGAATAATTTTTATTTTTAATATTGGCAAAACTTGTGTGTAAAGAGTTTCTGTGAACATGTATCACTTCTCTTCTGGTTGCAGAATGTATTTAATAAAGGCATGAAACTCGGGAATTTAATCTGGGAATTATCAATGGAATATGATATTTATATGCAGGAAACCAAATTCTAAAGACCTTAGCACTTATGAATTTAAAAAAAAAATGATACAGACGGTTTTTGGTAGTTGGTTGTGGAATTCGGAAAAAAATATGATGTAGTAATTAAAATTATGATTAATAGTGGTAATTTAAATAGGACGGAGAAAAAGGAACAAATAAGTGAATCCTGAGCACGCACTCAGAAAGATTGATGAAGACGTATTGGAGAGAAATGAAAAAATGAAATGGGTAATGTTTAATTGTTGGTCTACATAAAAAAATAATAATAGTTTTTATTTTTCCTATTAAAAATTTCTGAATGCACTTTAGCTAGTCAAGCAAGTCGCAAAGGGTATTCTCCACGCGGATGAAATAATTTTCCAAGTCTGCTGTAATCTGTAGAATAATGTTATTTTAGTTGATTTTTTAAATAAGATTTATAATTGCAATCATTATAAAACATTTCATATTGAGGAATAAAAAAAAATTTTTACTGACGGTAAAATAAAATTTATATATTATATCTTTCGTTATTTTCATATATAAGTTTTTGATGAGAAAGAATAAATTTATGGATAATTATAATTTATATACTCCTTGTAGACTGAATTCCTTTGTAAAATCCTTAGCTAAGTAAATTTTAAGCCATAACAATCGTTATTTATTGTAAATAATTCGTAATTAAATTACTGAGAAATTCTTGGTGACATTTTTAGAATAGAAATTCCTTCTGGCATTTTTTTTTATTCTGTCAAAAAATGTCTTGATAATACAGAAAATAAAATAATTATATTTGGCATTTGTGGTTTTTTTTTCTTTCAGGAGTATGTCGATCTGGTCCTGTCCATCTACAGATCAAGCTTATATCAAGTTTACGATCTACAATAGGAAATTATTATTGGATTTTTTATAGAAAAAAAAAGGGGTTTCCAAAATAGCTGGTGAAGAAGGAGCCCCCCTCCTTGGGATTTATTTGCCCCTCCTTAAAGAGGAGGTTTGCATTTATTTGAGAAAAATACCAATTCTTTTCCAGGTTCCGTAGACCACCACCTCCTGACTTGCATGTAAGTGAAGCTTCGTTAGCGCTGGATGTGACATGTTGTCTAAGGCTGTATTGTTTTTGGGCATTCCAGAGCACGAAGACCCGGGCGGAGATGACGTCATGACGAACCGGCGGACGGGGGGGCCACCAACCCCGAGCCCACATGGGAGGAGTTAAATTTTCCCCCCGCACTCGAGCATACATAACGAAAGTTTGTACTCCTTGCATCCTGTCGACATAGCTTAGGCTAGCCTACATAGAGTAGAGAGAGTACTGCTGCTGCACATATTTTTTTATACATACTTTTTTTTTTTTTTTTTTTAATATTCAAAAGCAAAATTACATCAGAGAAAATTGGAAACTGCTCCCTATAGGCTGCATTACTACTAAATACAATATGACAATACGATAAAGGGACGAAGATGCCGCTAAAAACGTGTTTCTTTTTCAACACTTCCTGACGTACGACTTGTTAAGGTGATTTTCTATAGAATATACTACAGAAATGGTTTATAGAAGACCTGTTTTACTCTCTGGATTTTGTGAATCGGTGAAGTGAATGATCCAAGGAGCTAAAAAATATGAACACTCATAGTCCACATTGGATTGCGAAATATATTTTAAAGGCTAATACGAAATATCAGTTAACTCATAATATAAATATTAATTTAGTTGTGGTTTCTTATTAAATTTTAAACAAATTGTGTGTTGGGAATTTAATAAATTATCTAGCTCGTCCCGGTGGTGTAATGGAGTAATGTAATGGGTTATACCGGCCCGGAAAGCAGGAGATCCAGGTTCGAGTCCTGGCTGGGACAGATAGATTTTTTATTCTATTCCCTCTCATTAATTATTTAAAATTTACGTGGGATTTTGTGTGTGTGTATATTCCTATATAATTTAAAGGGGTTATATTTTAGTCGGTAGTTACATATTTACATGCAGTAAATATTGCTAAAGCCGCGTTGTGATAATAACGTTTATATCTTGACGCTTTTTTCCCCCACAGGGAATTACTAAAAGCCCTTGAGAGTAATATTTGATAGTAATTAGGAAAATTTTACGTTTAATGAATTCATCAATTTTATATTTTTATTTATATGAATAGCGCTAAATATATAATGTCTGTAGTTATCTCTCATGTGTGGGTGCAGCTCTGTTTATGACTGCTCTGTAAATGATCTCTTCTTCTACATATCATGCTTCAGTAAAGCGCCCCCTACAGGGTGAAATAGGACACCTCCCTGTTTCATAATAATCTTCTTTCGTAGGAGGGGGGTAGGAATAAGAAAAAAAAAGGTAGAGGGATGAAACAAGTTTCATTAAATACTCGGTCTTTGATGTGAAGTGAAACTTAAGTGCTAATGCTCCGAAAGGGGCACTAAGAGGAATTTCGTTATAATAGGTCTTAAACCTTTGACATTAAATACTTATTAATGAAAAAGTAAAGTAAGAAATGTCAGAAATTTGCAAATTCCTGCTCTATAGTTAAATATTACCTAAAAAAAAAAAAAAATTAAAAAAAAAAAAAACTGCGATTAGCATAATAAGCAATATTTTCTTAACAATGAAAATTAGAATATATGAATTACTTGAATTTACAAAAAAATAAAATTATTTATTTAAATTACACAACAGTCAACAGAAAGTTGACCATTAAATTTGGTATTGGTAAAGTTATTAAAATAATCAACAAGAAATAATATATATATGTTATTTCTTGTAGTTAATCTATGCATACCTGACTTTCAATATAAAAACACTTTTGAAGTTTTCGAACCAAAAAACTTTATTTATTCGAAAAGTAAAGATTGACTCAGGAAAACAGAATTTATATTCTACATGAAATGCAAAGGGAGCCAGACAAATTGAATATCTTGTAGAAAATTTAACGTGGGATTTCATACCACAATTAATATTATTAATTATTATTTAATCTAAATTTATATTTATATATTATTAGCGATTGGAGAGGATATTGATTTTTGTGGATTATGGGTGTTGTGATGGAAGCGCTCCAGCTTCACACCGTAAATCAAGAGTTGTCTCAAAATTGTCTTTTACTGGGCAAGCTTGTCTTCAATAGAGAGTTATGAGTGGGTTGTAAATATATGAGTTGTTCGTATTAATGTTTTATAGGTCTAATATTTATTTTAATATTGCTTCTTTAAAATTTTTACACATTACTTAAACACTTTCCTATTTCTTTGTCTTTCTATTGTTTACTAATTACATCTGCAGACTATTTGAAATCTATGTTGAAATGAAATTTTTCAATTTCATTTCTTGTATTCTATTAAGACATAAATCCCCTTGAATTGTACTTTTTTTTTTTAATTCAAAGAAATTTATTAAACAAATTTCGAATATTTGTTTTATCAAATTATTAGTCAATTTTTTTTTCTAGCATAAAAATGGTACAGTTCCTCACAAGTCACTTAATATTCTATATTCTATATGCTGTCGCAAAGCTAAAGCTTTTTTATAGGTGCTTCATATTAAAAAATTTTTAAGGAATGTACTTACTCGCCCCACGATGATTTCAAAACCCGAACGGATCAAATGAGCCACCTTGTTGCCCATAAGTAAATACTTGCTCAAAGAAAAAAAATATGGAGTCATTCAACGAAATAAAACAATTATAGCTGTGGATTAACTGGGCATATTTTTAATTAATGACCTAGAAACTGAAATTATTTGATTTCTTTATTGAAATGTTTGCATTAGGCCTTCATATCTTCGGCATGTCGATATATTATTTTGAAATGCTGAATTCATTATCGAGTGGAATTGTCGAATTTGAAATGAGTAACCATGAATGCCATATTTATTTTTGTGCAGTAAACGTAACAAAAATTTTTAATTGATATAAGAAATTCGTTAGAAATTAGGAGGGTGGTGATGTCAACAGTAAATTTCAATTTTACGGCCTAAGTTATAGTTTTCTCAAATGAAATTGGGAATATCACTTTTAAATGTAAAATGAAACTGTGATATACAGTTATGTTCTATTTTTTTTTTTTTTTTTTTTTGACCATATTTATATGAGTTTAAGATAAAATTATAATGTGTTCAACATAGTTTACTTTGAAATTTGTTTTAAAAACATGATAGCTTATAGGAGAATTTTAACAATGAAATTCAGAAGTCAATATCCCTAATTAAGACACTTACTTCTGTGCCCCACTAAAGGAATTTTTTTTTTTTAAAGGGAAAGGCATTAGAATGAAAAACCTTTCTCTTTCCTCCAGATTTTTATTCTCGGATTCATTTAAGGTTAAAGGAGAGGGAGAAAAGGGCTCTGAAGTAGCGGCCCAATAAAGAAGAAAAAAAATATGGGCTGGAAAAGAAGGAAAAAGAAAAATATAAAAGAAAAGTGATGGGAAGAAAGTCAAGTGACTCTGGTTTCGATTGACGGATTTGATAAGATCGTCACCAGGCAAACATGGCGGTGAGACTGAGGCTGAAGTGAACGTTAAAGGACTGAAATGAAGAGAGAGAGAGACGGCAGGCTCCCCCCATCTCTCTTCATCTCTCTTTCCATTTTTAGTCTTTTGCTCCAGCACCTACTCACTTTAACTCTCTCTCTCTCTCCTCCTCCGCTCTCTTCCTTGCTCCAATATCCTGGAGAAGAGCTCCTCTCAGTTAATTATTTGCTGGTCTTTGATGGTGTCCGCCGCTGGAAAAACACGGGCCGCTCCAGCCCAGTCGCCCTGCCGTCCTCAGCCTATGTCTGTCCGCCTCTTCCCGTCGGTGGTGTTCAGATCGAGGCATGTCCACAGAGAGCAGCCCAGTGAGTAGTAACGTGTCTTTTCTTCAATGACATCCTAAGACGGAAAATTTTTAATTAAATATTTTTAAATTCAACAGTAGCTCGTATATGCTTTGGCACTTTAAAAAAAAAATAGCATATGCAAATTTACTACAAGGAGATTAAACTTAATAAGAAAAGATTCACACAGGTACTGTGACGCGACTTTTTTTTAAAATTGAACTTCAAATTGTAATATCGATAGTCAAGAACAAGTTAAAACTATAAAGTAAAGTAACCCTGCCGTGGCGGTGATCGGCGGGTGGGGCTTTGGCTGTCTCTTGGACAGGAATTAAAAGAGATTAAAATTTAAAAGAGCTCTTGTCCTAATAATGGTTTTTTTTTTGCATCAATAATATAACTATAATAAAATGAATTATAAAAATTTGAAGAAAAAAAATATCTATCTTGCATAACAATAAATTCTATAACGGTGATAGACAATAGTATTTGAGGCAATAATGACCCTCAGTGGTTGCCATGCCTTTAACAGGAAGAAAAAAAAAAAGAAAAAGTAAAGTACAGTTGAAAATATAATTTTACTATATAACCGATCATATTTAAGAATGTAGCTTTGGATATTGAACCCTTCTCTTTAAGGTGGTCTAGTGCCTGCCTTCATGATCTTTCTTTTACTCTCATTGTTTGTTGATTTGATCAGAATAATCTATTTCCTTTGCCATTTCCTGCTTTAAAGAAAATTAGTATTCTATGGTACAGGATTCTTTTTAAAATTCATCTTGAATTTTATAAAATTTTGGGAATATTTACATTGATTTTATTTAAAAACTTCTTATAACTCATAGACCAATAGCTAAATGATGGAACTTTAATTTAACTAAACATTTTTGTTTGGAATTACAAATCTTTTTCGAAACCTGAACGTATCTAAATTACTAACTTAAATAAATGATTCTGCAAGATATGACGTGATCTACAAATGAAAAAAGTAATTTTAATTGTTTTAAATATTGTTAATAAAATATTGGATCTTAGGTAAAAACTTAATTTTAATTATTTGTTTTTCTCAAATGATAAAATTTGACATTCATAATTGCACTAGTCTTGTATAAAGTCTGCTTACCAATATCTTTACTTAAGTTTTTATTATTAAATTTCATAAATTCTTATATTGGCCCGGGTTAGTCAAGGGAGTTTTCTCCTGTTACCTGTTGGGTTTTGAGTCCATTCATGGGTAAGCATCTGCAGGGAAATACAAATTTTCCCAGCGCTATGAGTGTTTATCTGTAGATAACCCTTCCTGAATGTGACGAGGAATAAGAAAACATTCTTAAGAGTGAGGAATGAAGGGGGACTAAAGAAAAAGTTTGTAGTTTCTCATACTGTTAAGGACAGAATTTATTTTATTTTATTTTTTGTCAAATCGATATTGCCATTAAGAATCATGTACCTCATCAGCATCTTCAGGAGCATATTAGGTACGCATGTACTTTTTAATCACAACTATTAAATTGATCCTAGCTCGAGGATGAAATTGTTTCGTAAATAGTGAATGGTAAGGTAAGTTAGCGGCTCGCAAAGTAGTAGTTCCAGGTTCACGTCCTGGCTAGGACAGTAAGATTTTTTTTATTTTGTTCCCTTGCACTAAAAATTGGTAAGGTAAGGTTTTATATTAAAATATACTTGTTCATAATAGGTTTATATTATTATGCAATATATAGAAAGGATTTACGTACATAAATGTGTAATATATAGAAAGAAAATAACATTAGAGATTGTAAGTAGAAATATTAAGGATGGCCAAAATCAAGAAAATTAATTAATTAAATGTTATATATTGAATAAATGTTTTATAAATATGTATTTTCATTAGACATTTCAAAAATTTAATTTGGGATAGAATATTCCACTTAATCCAGAATTTAATAACCATAATGATTTTCGTTGTGGTATTAAATTAAATTTTATACGAGAAATCCAAGGGAGTTAGAATAAAAAAATCTTGCTACCTCAGCCGGGACTCGAACCCGGAACACCTGCTTTCCGGCCAAGTATGCTGGCCATTACACCACCGAGGATAGCTATATAAATCATTCCACTACCCGCACTTTACTCCGAGTCTAATCCTTTAAGTAAGACGAATTATGCTCGAAGGAGCTAACATTGTCGGCTATTTATTCGGCTCTCGTTTTTTATATATTTATTTTTTAAATTTTCGTTGTGGTATTTACTCCCACGTTAAATTTCATACAAGAAATGCAAGGGTGTTAGAATAATAAAGCAGGAGACTGGGGTTCGAGTCCCGGCTGAGTTAGCAAAATTTGTTGCTTCTTTGCATTTCTTGTATTTATTAAACATAGTTGTAAGAAAAACAAACTTTTAACGAATTTCGGAATTTTTAGATAGTTTCTCAATTCAGAGCGATTTATTCGAGGCGCATTAAAATATCAATTTACTTTCGCATGGACAAAATACATCATGTTATAATGAAACTAAATATCACTTTTTAAAAGACACACACACTCATTTATATATAT
>KZ807290.1:461473-471522 GCA_000696205.2 Oncopeltus fasciatus | reverse complement strand
AATTTGCAGAGAATATATATTTAACGCGACACTTCGTTAAAAGAAAAATTCTTAGCAACAATTTTTTTAAGCAATTATATGAAATATAAAATTTTTTATGCTTATGAAAAATATTAAAATATTGATTTATTTGTACTGACCATGCAGAAAGTCACCATCTTTCTGAAACTCTGAAAAAATTATTTTGACGTAATAACGCTCTAAGTATTTATTACTTTTTGTTGCTTTGTGACAGGCTTCAAAGAAACAAGAGAGAGGCCAATAAATAAAACAAATTTTTTTTATTTTTAAATCTTTTGGTAAAGTTGGTTTTTTTTTTACAATTGTGAAGCCCAATGTAAGATGGGAGATACTCTTATTTGGAGTAAGAGCCAAGGATTGGCTTACTGTAAGAGGGTGACACAATCCCGTCTGGAGGAGAAAGATTAGGAGGGTAATTGAAGTGGAGCCTAGGTCTTGGGGTAATGAAGAAGCGAGAAGATTGATTTGAATCCAGCCTCTCTTCCAACCCCTACCTGAATAGGGGTGTGAGCAGGCTTCCCTCTCCCCTGACAGCCACTATATCTCCATACCCTCAGATGAATAGTGCTACATAGAACGAGCGCGACACATTACATCCGCAAAGTAGCACTTCCTCACTTCAATATATGTATACATTTATACACTAGGTGAATACAACATTTCATCTAGAGTATAATAAAATAATTATAATACCATTCAAATCATGTCAATATTTACAGTTCGAAGGAAATTTAGGGAATAGTTCAAAAGGAGAGTTTGTTGACCGTAGATATTATTCTAAGATGATTTTAGTTGGGGTTCGGTCAAGGTAGATCCAAAAAACACAAATTTAAAAAATGTATTTTTTTAATTAAGGATTATCTGCCAACGTTTCGGCTTACATTGTAAGCCATCTTCAGGGCTATCATGAAGATGAGAGAGGACGTCCTGTCCCTAAGTTCACATTTCCATAAGTCATGGAAATGTGAACTTAGGGAACAATGTAAGCCGAAACGTTGGCAGATAATCCTTTATTAAAAAATACATTTTTTACATTTGTGTTTTTGGATCTACCTTGACCGAACCCCAACTAAAATCATTTTAGGGAATAGAGATGTTTTGCCTCTTACACACATAAGAGGCAATTTATCGCTAGATAAAGCTATGTTAATGTTTTTCACACTACTGAGAGGCAAATTTCTGCCCAAAATTAACACCATCTGGCATTTTTATTTTAATTAAAATTACAAGATAATAAAATTTTTTAAAAAACTCCAGCATTTAGTTTCTACAACTAGAAATTTTCAAATTAATCATAAATATGGAAAATACAGCAATAATTGTAAAAATAAGTAGACACAAAAAGCAAAATAAATCACAGCTACTGCAGGGCTGCCCTCTTATAATATAGAATCCAACCTTGATAGTTTAAATTCATTTTATACATCGTTATAATAATTCGTTTTGATTATGAAATTCCTGAATATGAAATCATAACAGAAAGAGTAAATTTAATAATATAATTGCATTATAATATTTTCGTTATTATTATTATTACGTAAAAAAAAGAAAAAAAAATTGAATTGTTTGTATAGCTTCCTGAATAAAATCGATATCTCTGGAATCAATGAATTTAAGAGTTGTAAAATAGCACATATTTAATCTTCAAATAGCATGAAAAATCAAACAATGGTGTGGCAAATGGAGAATTAAAATAAATGAAGAAAAATGCGTTCAAGTTTTCCAACTGAGGAAGAAAGACTTCACTGAAATTGTGAAATAACAATATTTCTTTACCACATTCAAATTCCGTTCTTTACCTTGGGTTCCATCTTGACTCACGACTTATATGGGGAGAACATACATAATTAAAAGACAAGAGCTCAATCGGCGATATGGACTTCTATACAGACTCATGAATAAGAACACCAATCTTACGATAGAGAACAAACTGACCCTCTACAAAACCTTATTACAACCAATCTGGACTTACGGAGTAGAAATTTGGGGTGCTGCTAAGCCTCCCAACATCCAAAGAATCCAGTCCTTTCAATCCAAAACCCTGAGAATTATTGCAAATGATCCCTATTATGTATCCAATTCATCCCTTCACCACGAAATGAAGTCTTGTACAAAAGGGATATTAAGTCCTTTTTGTATAAGACTTCATTTCTACCCGCTTCACCCTTTACCGCAGTAAACTGCCATACCGGGGCGCCGGGATAGCTCAGGGGATCCGTACGGGTCTCGCAATCCTGACGCCGCGGGTTCAAATCCCGCCCAGGTCAATCTTTTATTTACAATATAGAAGCTTGTCCTGAGCCATGGGTGTTTAAAAAAGGGTGGCAACCTGTAGATAGCCCCTCCCTCCAATGACCCTTAGTGGTTGCAAGGGAGGCTAACCCAGCAAAAAAAAAAANAATTCAAAAAGCAGAGTTATAAAGTTTATAAAAAAATAAACTGCCATACCATCCTAATCCACTAGCACAGACCATGTCTTCCAACTCCAATCCCTACAACCCTCCCCGTCGACACAAACGAAGATGGCCCCGTGACCTCCTGGGGATATATCTGTAAATAATTTGAGAGTGGTGTCATTAGTCACCTTCTCTCCTCATGTGATTGGCATTGAATGTAATTTTTTTCTTTTTTTTCTCTGTGTTGATCAAATTACAAAATGTTTTAATTTAACAGAATGTAATAAATAAATCAAAGTTTTGATAATAATAATAGCATGAATTATGGTACTTATGGTTGCTTTTCTATGGCTCATAATCATTTTTTAATATAATTAAAATACATAATGACACATTACCCTGTGTCTCTGGTTGAGGTGAATCTTGTGGTTGGCATTTCCTTTGTTGGTTTTTACCTTGCTTCCTTTTATCTTTTTTCTTCCTCAGCCGTGTATAACCTCTTAAGACATTAAATTCACCAAAAGAAAAAAAAAAAAAAAAGGTACCATGCCCTCAGGCCACAGACCAGGATGTAGATTGTCTTGATAGGCGCTAGCTGATTTAATTCTGAAGTAGAGAGATCCACAGGAAGCAGATGAGAGACGACGTCACGCTCTAAAGGATGTGTGTGATGGAAAAAAAATTGTAAAATGTAATAGAAGTAAAATATAATTTTCTAACCTCTTTGTTCTATTAGTTTTTTGTAAATAGCCACATAACAATGGTGATATTTAACGATGAACTAGAAGGGCTGAAGCCTCTCTCATTAATTCTCTCCGATGGGGTTCAACACATTCTCAGCTTCATTAATTTTTCGCTTATTTTTTTCTTTTTGGTTTAAAACCTCTTTAAAGATAAAATTAAAGTTAACCCCACCCTCTGTGATAGAAGTTCGCCTTGAGTAGTTGGCCAAGATGCTGTTTTAAATACTATCTTGTACATAAGAGATTTTATTGATAATCCTTTTTGTAGTATAGAGACGCAGAGGGTTAAAATTTTAAAAGGATTATCATACCTTCTATTATCCGTCTTCATTGGTTTCTGCAAACCATCTTCTGTTGGCGAGCGCTTTCGGACATTGCCCATCCTCGTGGCCGAATACATGTGTTCACTGTCACTGCAGTTGAATACAGACAGTGACAGTGAACGCATGTATTCGCCAGAAGATGGACAATGTCCGAAAGCGCTCACCAACAGAAGATGGTTTGCAGAAACCAATGAAGACGGACAATAGAAGACATGATAGTTCTATATTCATTGGTGGTGGAAATAACCTTTTAGATTATTTACTTTTAAAAGAATCATTAACAAAAAATAATTTGCAGAGAATTAAAAGATGATTAACTCAATCAAATAAAATCTCTAAATTTATTAGGAAAAACTGCTACATAGCTTAGAAACATTTAGCAGAAAAAAAAGAATTAATAAAGAAATTAATTAACTATTAAAATCGTATACCTTCAAAATATTTTAATGATATAAAATTACATTGATGTTTAAGAGATTTATAATTTTTTTTATTATGTAACAAGTAAAAAACAAACAAATAAAACCTTTCCATGGAAGTTGGTATAGTTATAACAGGAGTTCATTCACAATCTGGAATTCAACCAAAAATTCTAATAACATACACAACCATGTGGTATATAATACATTATGAAAGTAACAGAAAATAAATAAAATACTTTAACGTGAGGGGGCAATAACAAGGGGGAAGGGTTAAAATGGAAGTTCATTTTATGCGCGAACTCTAGCGGAATCACTACTAAACTAATTGTACTTGCTGATAACCATAGATAGCGTTGGATAATTCTTTTAAGATACATTTATGACAAAATTGTAATATTATAATAAATACGTAAATAATAACTATTACTAAAATAAAATAGTACTGCAACATTTACTCTATTTTTAATGTAACAATTAAGAGTAAAATTTTTTCGGTTATTCCTCAGCATCAATTATTTTTAAATAACCCAATTATTTAGTAATTATTGATTAGTTATCATAAAATAGGAAACACATTTAATTACTACTACAACTGATGAATATGTGAGAGAGATATTGGTACAATTCATAAGCTATTATTTAACTAATTTAATGAAAAGAATCTAAACTTTGCCTTTTAAAATATAAACTACCTCCTTTCGGCATACTCTTTACCTTGCTACAAGAAAACAAAGTTACCCCAGAAAGAAATAACTGAGTTAACCCCCACCCTCTGTAACGGAAGTTCGCCTTCACTAGTCGGCCAAGGAAGAGTTCTAAAAATTTCTGTGCACATAAAAGATTTAATAGACAATCTGTTTTAAGTAATGTCATTTCTGCAACTTAAGATAAGATGATTTTCTCCATATTCAAGGGCTTATGGAACTTTCCAATATCCATATTCAATCTTATTTACAGATTACTATCAAAACTTGCTGTATGTATGTATGTGTATATATATACATAAATACATATGTGTGTGTGTGTGTATGTGCATGTGTATAATTTATTTATTAGTGTTTGATTAAGAGTTGGCTTTTAGTTGGAGAAAGAAATAAAGAAGAACTAATTTAATATGAGGTCTGTTTTAGCCTATGCTAAAAGACCAATGTCTGGGTTAGTAAAAAACTGTTGAATGTGTGATTTGGATTTTCTTCTTCACAAAACTCACTTAGTATGCATTTTCCGAGAATGTTGAATTGAAATATTTTTATTATTTATTAAATAAATCTTAGTTTTATTATTTTAAAAACCTTGTACCTATTCAGAAATGTGGAATAAAAAAAATTAAGTTTGTTTTTCCTAATTTTATGCAAAATAAATAGTANTTTTTTTTTTTTTTTTTTTTTTTTTTTTTTACGGTAATCTTAAAACTGCGACTTCACTTAGGAATCTTTAGTTTCTAATTGGCGTTCCATACCCTCCGATGGGAAGCAAAAAGTACCCTATCAAGTTTGCTTATCCTGCCACAACCAGAACGAAAAGCACTAACAAAAAAAATTAAGTAGTGTTTTGAATCGAATGTCAAACAGAAACAGAATATAGTGCACTGCTACTGAACAATCTAAAAATAATAAAATGATTATAAAATAATGCCACATAGAGACTCAGTTATCAAGTCGATCTAGGGAAATTAAGTTTCTCTATTGGAAAAAGTTAATTAATTAATCATTGGTACCCTAATTATGAATATAATATAAAATTATACAATATACAGAATATCTCTAATATAATATTTCATATCATGTTGCACAATCATCATAAGACTCATTATAATATCCATCACGAATATTACTCTTTTGTCATAAATATATCTTAAAGGAATTATCCAGCGCTATCTATGGTTATCAGTTAGTACAATTAGTTTGTCAGAGATTCCGGTAGAGTTCGCGGTAATACACTTCCATCTTAATACTTCCTTCTTGTTATTGCCCCCTCACATTAAAGTGACCTTTTTTTGCTACTGACTCCATGTTCATATATTTCCATGTTTTTTTAATTTATATTTTAGGTTAATTTCATAATGTATTATATACCACATGGTTGTGTATGTTCTCAGAATTTTCGGATGAATTTAAAGTAGTGAATGAACTCCTTTTTAAAATACACAAAGTTCCATGGAAAGGTTTTTTT
Organism: Oncopeltus fasciatus; assembly: GCA_000696205.2. Taxonomy (NCBI): domain Eukaryota; kingdom Metazoa; phylum Arthropoda; class Insecta; order Hemiptera; family Lygaeidae; genus Oncopeltus; species Oncopeltus fasciatus. The sequence continues at coordinate 465,445 of KZ807290.1, read as the reverse complement.
TTTTCTGAGACTATAATAGTTAATTTTTTATTAATTTCTTCTATTTTTGTGTGTGCAAAATATGTCTAAGGTATTTAGCAGTTTTTACTTATTTGGAGATTACATTCTATTGAATTTATTATCTTTTAATTCTCTGCAAATTCTATTTTCGTTCATGATTCCTTTAACATTTATAAACCCACTATTTTCATATCTCTAATATCATATTCGTGAGAGTTATTTTTCTCTTCTTTCCTAATTCTAAATCGCTTGTATGGCTTAATGTTCATAATAACCAGTAGATACTATTTTATGAACTATATTGTGTCTATCCTTACTATCTCATGCACCTTACTTTATTGCTGTCCCTTTGACCATACGAGTATGGTCCAGTAATTAAATTCATTAAATTGTAGGGAGGTGAAATAATTGAAAAGTGGTAACCTCCAAGTTCATTGTTTGCGGTTACCGACCACTTCTCAATTATCTCACCCCCCTACAATTTAATATATTACTATTATATAGAAAGAAAAGTATTAAATTGCGTTTTTTAAATGTACCATACAGTCTATCCTTCTTTGCATTTTATCTAGAACGTTCAGGTTAATGTCGCTGGTCAAACGTATTGTAATTTTTTTTTTCTATTATTTGAGATCGTAACTCATCTGATCTTTTTTTTTTATTAAACTTTTATTTATTACATTCAGTTAAATTTAAAAAAATTGTAATTTCGTATTATTATAAATTATATCAACTATGGCAGATAATTTATCAATAATTACCAGATAATTGGGTTATAAAAAGGATTAATGCCGAGACTAACGGAAAAAAACGTACTTTTAATTGTTACATTAATAGCTACGAAAAAGTTGTAGTATATTTTCTTTTATTGATAATTATCATTTATTACTTATGTAAAAAAAGGAAGCAGATTTTCTCATTATTATTCTAATACCGGACTTTGGGCCGTGGTACAGGCAGATATAAACATTTTGTTATTATTAACTTACTCTAAAGCTAGATACAGTCGAGGTTTTTTATTAATTTTTTTCTGAGAATGGTAGTACACTACTTATGTCAGATCCCGATTATTATATTTCAAACGCCACAAAATAATGATTTACTTTGTCATCAGTATATTTATAGTTGAACCTGGTTAATCTTGTTATAATATTATGATCATCTTTTAAATAAGGACATGAAATATATTTCTATATATCTACATACATGTTAACTTGATAGCTGGAATGTGATGGATAATTTAGATTTTGTGAGCTGCTCTCAAAAGCCATCAGATAAGTTAGAAATTCTGACGGTTGGAGGTGTGCCAGACATGTTTACATTTGTAATGGGTTGTCAACATATACATCCTACCCTCACCCCCCACTTGTTGATTCAGAGGCGTTTGACGCCAAGGGGATATTGCTCCTCTAAAATATATATGCATATTTGCTGGGAAATAAATAAAAACAATATGTCACCCTGACGAAAGGTGTAAAACGGCATAAAGAATATCTGTCTTGAATTTGACTATTGGATATCTTTGGCCGCGACCGCCTGACTTCATGTGAGATTGATTCAACTATTCAAAGAATATTAAATGTTTCTTGAGAGTCTAAAGAACAGTTACATATTCTAACTAGTACTCCCTAAATTTCACAGCTTATTATAGACACTTATATGATTAAATAACATATAAGCAATTTATGATGTTTTCAAGTTTTCAAATAATATTTCAATTAATGTTATTTTAAATANGATTTTCTAATGTGTAATTGTAAAAATTCAGGAAAATGAGTTTTATTTTGATCATTTGATTATGGTCAAAATATGTTGAGTTAGAGGCGGTATTAAAGTTCATATATAGGTATTAGGACTGATAGGAAAGACCATTTAATATTGAATATTTAGTTGGAAAAATTGATTTAAGAAGATATTTTATTTCCTAAGGCTTGAAATTGAAGAAAGGATGAAAATATTGATCCAGAACATCTTAAAGGAAGCGAGTGGCATTTGTAATACATTATGCCTGGACAAAATAAGTTTATCCAACTTATCATAAAGACAAAGGAAATAAATATTTAGTAAATTTGGATATGAAGAGACAAATCTTCTTTTGAATGAGGAACCAATTCCTTATGCAGAAACTCATGAGAATAAGGTTAACATGTGACAAGCCAAGTAAGGATCTTGATTTCTTAAGTTTTATTCTTGAAACCTTGAATTATGCTTGAATTTTATCATGGGACAAAATTGGATATTCAAGTTATTTTTGTTTTAATTTGAATCTATTCGAAATTTTGTCTTATTCAAAAGGCACAGGGAAAAAAATAATAAATGAGAAATTAGTAATTTCGTTATTGTAAGAAAATTTTCAACAGATAAACTGTCAGGACGATATTAAAAATGGAATAGGCTACAGATTGGCGAAAAACTCCATCGAACAACAAAATACGTGATTCATTTGAAATGTACGGCTCTTTTATTTAGTGCGTTAAGAGGGAGGGGGGGGGGGAGAGGTTCAGGGGACCTGAATAAAACTACGGTTCCTTGTAAAATCTAGGTGCATCTTGGAGAAATTTAAACATCTGTGGTCTTTGTAATGACTAGCTATAGTCTTTACTAAATAGTGCCTTACTGATAATATTTCTGCACCTTCTTCCTGGAGGACTAACTATTTACTTAGGTACCGTTATGCGAATTAATAAAACCTTCATCAGATCATTACAAGTTCTATATGGTCTGTTTTTAATTACACACACATATATAATAGATCATTGATTAGAAGATCCCAGGAAAAACTACTTATTTCCCGTTATCATATATTTATAAAAAAAATTCATGTTTTACTACCTTACCAATATTTTCAGTAGTAAATAAATGAAAAAATGCCCTCCAAGTTTTCTTACTTCCAATCGATAATGATTTAGAAATCTAAGTATGAGTTCCAAAAAGCAGATTTTGTCTTGATGCCACTAACCCCATATTGAACAAGGGTAGCCTGTTCTGTCGTCTCTTTCAAGTTTGAATAACTCATTGCTTCTATCTTTGTCGGATACGAATGTATTTGTGTTAAAAAATGTATTCCTTATGATAGATATTCTCCTCTACTGCGGCGAAGGATATACTGCAATGTGGCCATAGCGTTCTACCCTCTTCTTGGCAAGGCAATCATCGTACCATTGCCAACTACAACAAAGTTGCCTGTTACCCATAGAAGCTTTACTTAACCGGTTTTTTTTAGCAGTTTTATACCGTTACACTACACAAGGTGTTTTTTTTTTTTTTTTTGCACTTTCAGCTTACAATTTTCAATCACTATAAAACAGCTCGGTGGTGTTGATTTTTGTGTCATAAGTTTTTTTTTCTTTTTACAATTTTCGGTTGATTGCGAGTCTCCACATCACTTAAGTTTTGGGTGTTCAGGACCTTACCAGTCATAATTATGACTATGTTATCCTCATAAGCTTGGCTGTAGATATCTTGATCCTGTAAAAAAAACCCTAAATATCGTAAAATACATGGAACCTCAACAATCTAGTCGTGAGAATGTTAAAATAACAATCCAGTGGAAGAATATTTAGTAAGTATAACCATTTTATTTTGTTCTCATCTCACTCTGATATTATAAAACAAGAACTTCATTTCATTCATTTTATAACCGGAAAATATGAGAATTGATCCATAGTTCCCTAAAAATTATTTTTCTGAGACTTTGCGTCTCCTAGATGTTTGCACCTGGGTAACGAGTATCTCGATACATAATGTTCTCTACTAAGCCAGATATAATGGTAATATATTTGAGAGAAAGAGTGCAGTGAAGCCACAAAAAGAAAAAAAAAATACAATGAGTAAAATTTTCGGGGAGATTTCTCGCCTGAGAGACACGTGAAGAGAGGGTTATCTGGACTAGGAGGAGTTGGAGAGGGGGGAGGAGGAGGGGGGTTGTTAAGGAGGAGGAAGAAGGTCGCTTATCTCTCCAGTTATATATAT
>KZ807290.1:440040-455574 GCA_000696205.2 Oncopeltus fasciatus | reverse complement strand
GGGGGGGGGGGGGGGGGGGGAGCTTTGTCGTAAACCAGGGCTTTCTCTCCCACCCCTACAGATTAAATATAAGGGCTGTTTCCCCCGGGATAGCTAATCAGGAATCACAGCCCCTATTGAGGGACTGTGCGGCCTTTTATCTCTCTACAACTATACACAGCTACCGGCGTATCGCAATATTTCTACGTTAACAGTGATTCAGTCCGGCCGGCGGACATATCACAAGTAGAAGTATGTCGAGGCATATCATTAGCACTTTATGAAGTACAAATACATTACTTCATGAAAATTACAACTGATTTGTTTCATACTTTAGACAGTTACGTGTCAGTTCTGACTGAACCAATGTGTAGCCTAGACAAATAATGTACACTCAAGATAAATGATGATTCCGATCCAATTTTCTCAACGCAGTAAATGTAAGTATTCGAACAACACATTTATTTTGAAATTTGTATATTACTGCGGCTTGTTTACTTTTTTGGACAACCGTATATCGTCCTTAGTTTACTTACTAATTATAATATTTATAGAATCAGGTTTTGACTTTAGGATAGAAGAATATTACTTTTCATAGGAATTCAATTATCAGTGACAAATATTCATTAGAGTGAAGATTATTCCGACTAGCAGCTGCCCGTAGATTGAGCTAATGAAAATTTTAGGCATATATATANAGTACAGCCGAGAGGTAGCCTTCTTGAGTCGTAGACAGTACTCCCTCTCAAGTCCGTGATCTTGTTCAGTCCTTTAGTGAGGTCCAGAATAGGCTTCCCTGGAAAGTAAATATAACTAATTATATACTATTATGACATATATATATTAAGCAATCAAGAACAGGTGAGATAGAGAGTGTAGTGCACACACAAAAAGAAAACATCACAAGGAGCAAAATTTTCGGGGATCTCTCGCCCTTCGTCAGTGAGAAGTGAAGAAATCTGTTGTGATTTATTCTTTTTGTGTGTGCACTGCACTCTCTATGCCACTTGTTCTTGATTGCTATATATCGCAGCCGCGAGTGTTTCATTTTCTATATTTACTTTTAATATATATACATATATATGTTTTGGATAAATGATTTATAATATTTTAAACTGAATTTATACAATTCAGATTGTACATTTATTTAAAAAAAAAACATTTGATAATATTCGCAAGCATCTGAATTCAAAAATCTGTGAAATTCACACTCTCTATTACTGATTTTAAAACTATTCTTTTTTCTTTTTTTGTTGGTTTTAAATTAATTTATTGGCACCAGTAAAATAATTACAATCAGCCAATGGGCTGTCCAATTTAGTAAATGTTGGCTTGATTGGCTGGAGGGAGAGTAGGAACCCAGCGATGCCTTCTCCTGGCATTAAGAAAGTATGCAAGAATGTATTGTTAGAGGTGATTTCTCATCCAGGTTCTTTTTAACCTACTTGGTGTGTTATCCTGGAAGTGTGTAGTCGGTGCGAAGTGGACGAGTGGCTATTGGTGCACGTGTAATTTATCGTGAAAGTTGGCGTACAGTTTTTGTATATGGTTATTTACTGTAGGAACTTGTTGGTCATCTGAGTATGGTTTCAGATATATGGAGGTGTTTTAGTAATGAGACGTAGTGTTTTAGATTAAAATTTTTGCATTTTGTAAAAATGATTTATAATGTTCACGTAGGCTTCGACGGTCGTCAGATGTATTTTATGTATGTATATAATACAAATGTATATAACCCGGAAGAAGAAACGGTAAATGATTTATAATATTTTGAACTGAATTTATACAACATAGATTGTACATTAATTTGCAATATGCATCTGAAAAAACATTTGATAATATTCACAAGCATCTGAATTCAAAAATCTGTGCAATTCATACTCTCTATTATTGATTTTAAAACTATTCTAAGATTAAATACATCTAAAACTTTAAACGATAAATTCTAAAGGTAAAAAAATAATAATCTTAGGTACGTTTTTTAACAAAAATAAAAAATAAAAAAATGCTCAAAGAAATAAAAATCGCAATTTTTTTTAAGAGAGAAAAAAAAGAAGAAAACCTTTAAAAGCTTGTGTAAATTGAAAGGGTAAATGTAAGAGATTAAGGACCTTAGAGGAGAAAAAAAGGTTTTAAGGGGTAAAAGGGGGCGGAAAAATGATACTGCCCTAACAGGTGGCCGGGACAAACCTCTCGTAATGAGGTGTAGAGTTCCATCAGCACTTTGTCACGAGGACATTGTACGCCCTAACAAAGGATGTGCATCGCCCTCTCGCCTCTCATACTACACCCTTCTACACGCCTGCCATGGAGACCGAAGCGGTTAGCTTTCAGTAACCAATCCACTATCCTCGACGCGGTGGCACTGGCTCTAACCTTGACTTAGATCTTTCTGAAGACCGTCTAAGGAATGAGAGGACTAGAGATCTCTGACGAATGTTCTTCCTGTACTCAGTATATGCTTGCAGGCTTGATAGAAGGAGACAACCTACTGGTTACTACCAATCCACTGTCCTCGACGCGGTGGCACTGGCTCTAACCCTGGCTTAGATCTTCCTAGAGGCCGTCTAAGGAATGAGAGGACTAGAGATCTCTGAAGAATGTTCTTCCTGTACTCAGTATATGCTTGCAGGCTTGATGGAAGGTGACAACCAGTAACCAATCCACTATCATCGACACACTTGCACTAACTTTAACCCTGGATTAGATCTTTCAAGAGGTCGTCTAAAGAATGAGAGGACTAGAGATCTCTGACGAATGTTCTTCCTGTAGTCTGTATATGCTTGAAGGCTTGATAGAAGGTGACAACCAGTAACCAATCCACTGTCCTCGATGCGGTGGCACTGGCTTTAACCCTGGCTTAGATCTTTCTAGAGGCCGTCTAAGGAATGAGAGGACTAGAGATCTCTGACAAATGTTCTTCCTGTACTCAGTATTTGCTTGAAGGCTTGATGGAAGGGGACAACCAGTAACCAATCCACTGTCCTCGATGCGGTGGCACTGGCTTTAACCCTGGCTTAGATCTTTCTAGAGGCCGTCTAAGGAATGAGAGGACTAGAGATCTCTGACGAATGTTCTTCCCGAACTCTGTATATACTTGAAGGCTTAATACGAGCTGACAACAAGTAACCAATCCACTGTCCTCGACTCTTCCAGACTAACTCTACCTCTGGTTTATATCTTTCTAGAGGCCGTCTAAGGAATAATTTTGCTGTTCTCAATATTATTGAAGGCCTGCTAGGCGGTGAAAATGAGTTATCAATCCACTATCCTCGAGGCGATGACACTGGCCCTATTCCTGGCCCATATCTTTCTAGAGGCCGTCTAAGGAATGATAGGACCAGAGATCTCTGAAAAATGTTTTTTCTGTACTCTGTATATACTTGATGGCTTTATAAGAGGTGAAAATTAGTAACCATGCCATAATGAAGTGTCCTGTGTTTTAATTGAGAATAGAAGCACATAATACAAAGATTAAAAAAATGTTATTTAAGAAAACAACAGCTGCTGTAGCAATCTCGTTCCACGTAAATCATGCATATTATCTGCTATTGCGACTAAAAAAGTCATTAGGGAACTGCCTTGAAAAGTGATTAATATTCTTCAACCCTCTTCTTCTTCTATTGCCGCTCACTTATACTATTCTCCCTCTGAAAACTCTGACACCCTGTACTCATTCCCCTCTCCTAAAACCTCCCAATTCAACTCCTTTCCAACACTTCAATCGACAATCCTCTTTGGGGTTGAAGACGAAACATTTAACACTCTGAGGATGAATTGTCTTCACCAAACATATCCCCAACCAAAATATTGGTGAATATTTTATTCACCAAACATAGTGATATTAATGCTTCCAACTTAATCATTTTCTGTGACATAAAATTCACATTTGAATCAGTATATCGAAATTAACGCTCTCCATAAAATAAAAATTAAAGAAGGATATAAATATTAGTAAATCACGAAATTTAATTAGCATGCCATTTAATGATTGTAAAAGGTATGTCCACTAAATTTTGCTCCAGACTGACCTGGAAGGAAAAGTGCTCATTCTTTTTACTTACATTCGTACATTTTTTTTATTAAGGAGTATTTTCGTTAAAATATTATGGAATATAAATAGATTAAGAGTACATATTTTGTCCTAACACTTTACCCCCATTTTCTTGATACGAATTCAACAAATAAGCTCCTGTAAAACTTAAAATGATACCTCAATTATCTTTGTTAACATGCTTCTTCTTTTATTTTATAAATGTTACAAAAATTAATATTATAATAACAATAAATGAACCTATGAAATTCGCTGGTCTATTTGGAAAACTTAAAAAACAAAAAATACTTTTAGTTTAGAAATTTGACTCTCTGTGATGAAAAAAAGAGACAGTGGTATTCCTGTAATCTTTATTCAAACCCTTGAGCTTACCAGAGCTATAAATGCAGTAAAGAAAATTCATCCAGGAATATGTGCGGAATTTCATACGTCATGATAGACCAGTGACCAATGAAGCCATAAATTATCTGCATGCTCTGTGTAATAAAATATGGATATCCGGATTTGGAAAATTGATGTGGACGCGGTGGTATGGGATGCTTTCGACTCCTCTCATTAGCATTGCCGAATCACAGCGCATGCAGTAATCATGATTATCTCACGTCAATGACCTCGTCGCGGTACTCCACACACAATGTACCCATGGCTAGTTTTATGCGATCGGCTGACAGCATAGGCGGAAATCTGTGATTATGAAGGAATACCTTCCCTACAGATCTGGTCCTCCTCTCGGAATCGGTAGCATGGACTAAGGATTCATCCTCTTGCGTCAAATCATAAAGAACTAGTGGGACAGTCTCTTTTGTAATCCTCTTAATCGCCTGGTTTATCCGTAATATCCACTTACATTAAGATGCTTTAAGGGGCACTAAGGTAGCTCATGAGATCTGTTCGGGGCTCGCAATCCTGGGAGTGCGGGTTCAAATCCCGACCAAGGGAAGATTTTATCGATAAATAGAAGCTTATCCTGAGCCATGGATGTTTAAAATTAGATGGCATTCTGAGTAGATAGCCCCTCCCTCAAGACCATAAGTGGTCGAAAGGAAGACTAACACATAATAAACAAAAAACAAAATGCTTTAATTGTCAAAATATAGGTCATACAACAACGTGTTGTACCAGGCTATCATTTTCTGAAACCATTGGACTTAGTATGGGGTCTACACCAGTATCCCAATAATGTCATTTGTCGGTATTAGACGACTTAGATTGGTCATAACACTTCCCCAATATAGACACACAAGTTTGTATTATGAATTTAAGAGCTCATTCAGCTGGAGAACAGATCTTGGGAATATTCGATTCAATCATCCGTTCTTGGCTAGTTTACTGACGCCCTGTTTTATAGCTCTGTGAAGAAAGCTGGTAAAATGTAAAATACTGAGCTCAAATTATGCATAGATGCATTTCGGTGCAGTTATATTATCATATAAATATGAAAATTATATATAATAAATATATATGAATAAAATACACCTCAGTTTAGAAATGCGATTCAGCAAACTGCCTACTTTTCGATTCCCTTGGCTAAATATAAGAAATAAATGTATGAAATTCACTGATAAATTTGAAAATATTCATTAAAGAACTTTCAGATGGCAGTGACAGTTCAGACAGCAGTGACGTCAAGTTTTAGTGACGTTAAAGCTTAGACGTTGTATTAATTTGAACGTCTATTATATTTTTGTCACTCTAAAAGTGAGCACATAGCGAAGGAATAGCTTTTAATGAATATTACTTCCGTTTGTAAAGTGCTAAAATGAATGCCATTGTTTCAAATTAAAGTCTTGTAATTTTCTCAAAAAAATAAATAAATAAATAAATAAATAAATAAAATGAAGGTTTAATTTCAGAAAAATAAGTTTTTAACTGAATTAGGTGTACAAGAGATTGAAACATTCTTAGAACATTTCTGGTTACTGTAAGTCGCTAAAACTATCGTAATTCAGTAAGTTTGGTAAGGTTTTAATTTCTTTTTGAAACATATCATCCTACCCTGCATTGTGAAATACAAATGAAATTAAATAAAAATAAATTTTTATATTGAATGAGTATTTCGGCTCCACGATACCCGAAATTGCAAATGAATGAGAGAAAACGACTTGCACATTTCCTCTTATTTGGAGGTTCATGGTTGAGAGTGATCCGATTTCTAAAAATGGGTGCAATATATGGGTTGAATGGCGTACGTTTAGTCTATTTAAAAAATATGTACCATGAATCTTTTTTTTATCACATTCTGTTAATGAAACATCTTGAAATTTGATGTTATAGTGTATAAAAACAAACAAATATATATATATATATGTACCCATTCTGTTCATCATCTGTACACTGCATACTTAGGCGACCTCTTGACGATACAAGTATATATTTATTACTATGCTATCAAACTGCTAAATGTTTTATTATAACTTAATGTAATATATATGTGTGTGTGTTCGGATCTCGCAATCTGGGTGCTACTGGTCCAAATCCCGCCCCGGGCAACCTTTTTTGCGAAAACTAAAAGCTTATCCTCAGGATGTTTAGAATAGGATAGAAAAATGTAGATAGCCCTTCTTCCCTCTCAACAGGAGAAAAATCCCTCTTGATTGCTACTCGCAGAATCCTTAAGAGTCATGAAGCTTCTACCCCTTTGCGCCGAGGAGATGGTTCCTGGGCCTCTTCTGACAAAGACAAGGCCGAAATAATTGCCCAGCACCCCAAGCAAATATTTACTCCTCACTCAGATCCCTTAGACCTGTCGAATGCCGTAGAGACTGAGAAGTTTCTGGACATACCATTACCTATGTCCTTGCCACTCAAGGCAGTAACACTTCCCGAGGTCAAGTATATCTCGTCTGCCTAAGCGTAAATCACCCAGAGATGTTTTTATCACCGGCCTAATTCACCGCAATCTTCCCAAGAAGGCAATTATATTCCTTTCCTACATCTATAATTGTTTACTCCGAACTNTTCAATATAAATTAATATACAACAAATTAAAAAAAAAGAAAAAAGAACTGTAATACATAAATATTATATTATAATTATAGTGTACTTTGCTTGATGGAGAAGCTGCACCTAAATCACTATTTACAAGTGTTTTTTTTTAAATTATTCTTAGGAAGTGTATAATAAGGAGGTCACGCGGAAATTTCCTATTCAGGCGGCGTGGTAGGTTATTAGGATGGGTAATACTGGATAGAGTTTGGGCTTAAGGATTGGGATGCATGGAAAGTTCAGAGTGGAATTTATTAAAACGGGTTGTTATAACGTCTTTTACAAAAGGGATTTTAAGGTAATTGTTGAGTAAGTAGTTGGCGACGTAATAGGGTGCATCAGCTTAACGCATTTAGAGTCAGGTGGTTTTGTAAAATATTGGAAAGTGTTTTAGAATCTGGATGGGAAGAGGGTATCGCTTTGTCATCATCATAGCGGGCCAGGAGGGTACTGTAATGGGTGGTGATGTCCGCAGTGTACAGATCGAAAAAATGAGTCCGAGTAATCCACAAATAAAATAGAGAAGTTCATATATATATTGCGTCACATAATTTTGGAAATACTTTCATATTCCCGTTTAGAAATAAGTGCGTCTGCAACAAGACTAAATACTGCATTTAGCGTATACGCTTTCACATGTAAGGTTTATCTTGCTGACACTGCAGTTTGCGTATATGCTCTGATGATGAAGGTGGGTGTTGCGACAGTTACTGCTGGTGCAGTGAAAGGCGTCACAGATAAGCACTTCCGGACTTCCTTGAGCGTTCGGAACGGCTGCAATTTTAGCGGGCTCATTAAAACGTAGAGGCACGAAGGCGGTCTTACTTTTACTACCCTCTCCGGCCGTTTCCCCTGTCCACTTTCAGAGATAAGAGCCCCCTACCCTCCAAGCTACTGATCCTCCCTTGCCCGGCTTTATTATTGCTTTCCGAAGGGGCCTCTATTATAAAAAAAATAAATAAATATAAATGGAAAGGAAATACAATCGCCCTGGAGTGTTTCCTCTCAAATTATTTTTATTTGTTTGTTTTATTACAATCCTATCGGAAATAAGTTATTGCCTCTGAAGTATAAAAGTTACGACTTTTTATCTGAGTTTTACAGGTTAAAATACATCACGAATTATCTTCATTTAACAAATCTTTAGTAAAGTTTTGATAGCATCAGTAAAGTTCTTCCACAATGACTAAGCGTTTATGGTCTTTCGTAAAGTGATTAAATTATAAAGGCTTTATTTTAATTATACTGTTCGTTTTAATATTTAAAATATTATGAATTTCTTTAGCAATTATAAATGTATGTCTGACACCAATTAGGTGATCAGTAAAAGACCTCATTAGCATGTGAATTATTCTTACAATATCTAATAATTTATTTAAATATCCAATTACAGGAATGTACATATTTGTTTTCACTACATTTTCCGAATAAATAGGGAATACATTGCATTAGGAAACCTTTGAATATATATTTAAATATAATAAATAAATTATCTCTGTCACTCTCNGTGTGTGTGTGTGTGTGTGTGTGTGTGTGTGTGTGTGTGTGTGTGTGTGTGTGTGTGTGTGTGTGTGTGTGTGTGTGTGTGTGTGTGTGTGTGTGTGTGTGTGTGTGTGTGTGTGTGTGTGTGTGTGTGTGTGTGTGTGTGTGTGTGTGTGTGTGTGTGTGTGTGTGTGTGTGTGTGTGTGTGTGTGTGTGTGTGTGGCATTGAGTGTGTGTGTGTGTGTGTGTGTGTGTGTGTGTGTGTGTGTGTGCACTAAATATTGCAATATCATTTTCAATGCTCAATTTAAAAAAGAACAGTAAAATTTCATTAATTTAAACTGATCAGACGATTCTACTCTTCACCTAAAAAGCGAGATAAAAATATTTCTTAAAAACGAAATAAAGTGATAAGATTAAGGCCAACAATTGATTCGGATTTTATTTTTTTATTACTTTCTGCTTTAAAACTTAATATTTGTATTTTAAAAAAAATAAGTAAATTAAATGTTACTTTGCGGGGGAAATTAGCCCATTGAGCCTACTCCCAGTGAATTTAGGCGTCAAGGCCCAAGTGGTCGCAAGGCCAACTTCATTTTATTTGTCATGGAGTCCGATGACAGGGATATGAGATGTGGATTAGAGGGATATGGAAGCTTGCTGTGAAAGAGTGTAAAGCGGGAGGGGATAAGATCTTGGGCGAATGGAATATTGAAGTTTTGATGATGGAATGCATTAAATGGAGCATTCGTTATTCTTATGACTTTGGATTGAAAGAATTGTTTTCGCTTGATGTTGGAAAGCATAAGCATAGCGGCACCCAGTGTTCTGCACCGTATGTCCAGATCGGTCGTAGTAATGCTTTGTACACTGTCAGTTTGTTCTCTGTTACGAGCTGTGAACGCCTCCTTAAAAGATTTTATAATAGTCCGTAGCGTCTATTAAGTTCTCGTCGCTTAAGTTAAATCGAGAGTCAAGGTGGAATCCAAGGTAACAGATTGAATCGGAAAGGAGTGTAGGGATGTTAATATACAGACATTATCAGGAGAATCTTTTCTAAGCTGGATATTTTCCTATATGCATTTTGACTCGTTTTTTTTAATTATCCATTTGATGCACATCTGCTGAATAGCATTAAGGTGATATTGTAAAATATTGGAAGCGGTTTTGGAATCAGAATGAGAAGGGAGGATCGCTTTGCTATCAAGGAAGAGGGCGAGGAGGGTATTAAGATGGAAGGGAATGTCAGCAGTATACAGAATGAAAAGGATGGGTTTATATAGCCAGGGTAAGAGTTCTAAGGAAGCTTGTCAAAAAGGAGTTGTAATGCATGCTGGCAGCACACATAAAACCTTCTGCCACGACCTGTGCAAGTAACAGAGGAAGAATTGATGATTAGCCTTGGCTAGTTTAAATTTAGAACATCTTCAGGACCTGGGATCCTACATATGAATTTTTTTCCGTCCGAAAGAAGAGAAGGGGGAAAATTTAGACTGTTACTGAAAGGATTGGGTGATGACGGTCGCAGTGGCATGGGCAATGTAAGAAAATATCGTGCAGGAAGCAGAAAATGTAAGAAGCTTTAATTCTGGACTGATAGCCTTAGGGAAAGCCCCGAGCAACCTAGATGAATGAATCCGAAAAGAGATGGGCGACCATTCTTCAAATGGAGAATGGAACTCAGCTCTGACCTGACGTGGTTTCCACGTAGAAACGCTAATAAAAATAAGAATTATAAAGTAGTAGTTAGTAAATAAGTAAGAAATATTATTAAATCAATATTTACTTTTCATTCAACAACATTTGGTACAGGAAGTTCATCTATATTATACTTTGACATTCATGTTGGTAGTCATATGACACTGTTTGAATGTAACTTACTGTCAATTTTATTCTTTATCATAAAATATACTTACAGAAGGTTAGAATGGCAAATATAAATTGTCGTAACTACAGATAAATTAGAATAAATTAAAAAAAAAAAAATTTCCCTAAAAAGATTATCTCTAAAAGTTAGTCACTATGTTAGTCGGATGAGAAGAAAAGATTTTGTCGATCTGAAAGTTTTCATTGAGGATAGTCGTATTGTACTATATTTAGAAGTATGATTGTCACTGATAAATTTGTACTCAACGATTCGGTACACCCATAAAAAAGCTCAGTACTGTTCAGGGATCTCTGGATAGCTTAGAGGTTATACTTCAAGTTTATATATTATACATGTATATGTTTATTATTGGTTTATACTCTGTCAGTTTTTTTAATAAATTCTAATTTATGTTACAGCCTGAGGCTACAGTTATAGCTATGAAATCAGCTACAAAATAAAAAAAATAAGCAGACCAATATCTTATATTGAGTTAGAAGGTTGTTCTAACAATTTAATTTAATAAAAAAAAGAGGCAAATATTCTATGCTGACAGTTTAATGAAAACATTTTTTTCCAATGGGAATTCCAGCTAAGCTGAGTAGCGAGGATTTCAAATTTTATGTAGTGTTTTTTGTTTGTTTTTTTGTAGCTTAATGACAGGAATCCTCCTGCCTTGACTGAGGAAATGAGAATCATGCAAGTCCTTGGAATGCACGGATGCTGTAAGGGGTTGGAAAGGGGGGGGGGGGAAATCATTTTCCGAGCTCACGCAGGGAGAGGTTTAATTGAAAAGCAGCTTTAAGCCGGATGGCGGGGGGTTGGGGGTTGGGGGCCCAGGGGATCCTATTCAACCTTACATTCAATTTACCGGGCTCGGTCTGAATTTAAATAGCCTCGACGAGTAACCTGCCCAGGAGGTTTCCTACCGTGTCATCTCGTTTTCAGTAAACCACCGCCGGTCGGTGGTACTCGAGTACTCCTGTCCCCACAGTACCAATTCATTATCTTCTTCCACAGGGTAGAGTAGTAGTAGTTGTAGATCATTGAAGG
The DNA here is from genome assembly GCA_000696205.2 of Oncopeltus fasciatus. NCBI lineage: Eukaryota > Metazoa > Arthropoda > Insecta > Hemiptera > Lygaeidae > Oncopeltus > Oncopeltus fasciatus. Next base: position 444,154 of record KZ807290.1, on the reverse strand, counting down.
GCAATCAACTTCTAGGTCATTACGCCCTAAAAATACCTTTTAATATATTTACTATAAATTAGTTAATAAAATACGGGAATCAGGATTATTTCGACCACTATAACAACCTAAATTAATAGATTTTTTTTATTATTTAAATATTATTATATATTTAATAAATTATAATAAATAAATTATTATTAACTAAAATAATAAATAATATCTCATTCTTCAATTTAGATTTTCCAGGCTATACCTTTTTTAAGAAAGTTTAACAGCCCATCCACTGTAGAGGGGTTGTTCCCAAGGCACTCCGCCATATTTCTTCCAATGCCATCCCTAGTGAAGTAATTCTGATAAACTGGGCTAACCTCTATGAGGTGCTGGATTGTTAGGTGAACTTGGCAGGTATTACACTTAGGCGGCAGATCTTTGTTAATTATGTGTATATGAGTAAGGTTCGAGTGACCTGTCCGCATACGGGTCAGTATTACCTTTTCTCTTCTATTCCCACGGATGGAGGTGTTCCATTCTCTTGTGGTGTTTTTTATACTCCGCAGTTTGTGGTGTGCTGGTTCAAGCATCCATGCATTTTCCCAGTCTTGGAGTGCCATTTTCCTTTGCCAGTTTTTAAGGTCATCTGGTTCGAGGATACTTAGAGGAGGTTCGAACATACCGGCTGCTTCCTTTGCAGCTTTGTCTGCCTTTTCGTTTTCTGGAATTCCAACATGTGAGGGAAGCCAGAGAAAGTTAACTGTTTTCTCTAGTAAATTTACAATTTTGAGGTAGTGAGTAATTTTCAAAACCAGGGGAGTTGGCTTATTGAAGTTCTTTATTCTTTGTAAGATTCACAGGGCAGATCTAACCCTGCTGCAATTGTATGTTCTTTCTAACGAGTCATCTTCCTTGAAGGTACTCCATCACAGTCGTATGTTTGGATGTTTCGGCCTAAACAAAACTAAAGGAGCATCACTGAATTTCATTTAATCATGGCTAAATTTCTGCTTTCATTGCTTGTTTATCACTCACTGTTTTCTAATTATGAATTTGAAAAGTTTGAAGTTCTTAGGCCTTATGAGAATTAAAGGGGTACGGCTTAAGTTTATTCTATCTAACCTAACCTAGCTTCAAGACCACCCTTTTACACACAATTTACTTTTGAACTAGGTTACTGCAGGCTAGAGTGTTTCAGCCTGTAGAATACTGCAGAATGCATCACCAAGTGTATTTTTTTATAAGAACATCATAAATTCTATGGGCCATTAAAAACAGATGCTCCGATAGAAAAAACAAAAACAAGAAAACTACACTGGCTCAAAGTGGAATTGATACACCCAAGAAAAAATGTTTCAACCTTAATTTTAATCCCATAGTTATTAAAAGAAATTAAAACACTATTTATTTTTATTAACTTATAATCACTTTATTATTATAAATAACAACAGAAATAGAAATTAAGTACTTACACAAAAATTATGTGTTAAATTATAAAATTTACTTAAAAGTTACATCAAAATGAAAATGATACACCTCTTATCACTTACATACATACTATGTATTTAAACCTTTTCTTCACATCCTAGTATCTTGTTGGTAAACCTTTACTTCTAATTACTTCCGTAAGCCGATTTGGGATGGATTCAACCAATTTTTTTGTGTAATCCGGAGAGATTTTACCCCATTCTTCTAGTAATGCTTTCTTTAAGTCATCCTTGTTGGAAATTTTGTGATTCCTTATTTCTGTTTCTAGTTTAGACCAGAGGTTCTCAATCACATTGAGATCAGGTGATTGTGGTGGGGTTATCAAGACTTTTGGACAGTTGAATGTCAACCATTCCTTCACTAAATGCGCCGTATGTTTCGGATCGTTATCCTGATAAAAAATAAAATTGTCTTTTATGTTCAATTTTTCTACACTTTCTCTTAAATTTGTCCTTAATATGTCAATATATGAATGTTTATTCATTATACCGTCAATGAAATGTAAGCTGCCAGTTCCAGCAGCTGACATACAGCCCCAAACCATTACCCCACCACCTCCATGTTTAACAGTGGGCTGAAGATTTTTTTTTTTCAGTTCTTCTCCTGCCTTCCTCCACACATAGCATCGTCCATCTGATCCAAATATGTTAAACTTCGATTCGTCAGTAAACAAGACCCTGTTCCAGAATGTAGTATTCTTTTTTGAATGCTCTTCGGCAAATTCAACGCGTATTTTTTGATTTTTTTTGCTAATGAAAGGTTTTTTTCTTGCAACCCTCCCGTGAAATTTATATTTTCTCAGCACGATCCTGACAGTTTCTGGATTCACTGTTTTATTTAAATATTTTTGTATTTCGGAAGTTAGTTTCGGGGCACTAATTCTGGGATTTTTCTTCACTTGATTAACAATCCACCTCTCATCAGCAATTGTAAAAAATTTTTTTGGACTTACTCGAATTTTTTTCTGAACCGTTTTGTTTTTCCTGAATCTTTCTATGATATGCTGAATCGTAGAATGACTTTTCTTGACCATTTCAGCTATTTGCCTGATCGACTTCCCATTCTTGTGGTGATTAATAATCAGTTGGCGCTCTTTTACAGTTGAGTGAGCTCCCATTGTGAAATTTTAGACTTAACAGAATGAAATCTGAATCAAAACTAAAAGGATTATTCCTTCCGAGTATAAAAATATCAATGTTAATGAATAGATGAGTCAAAGGTCAGATTAAAAGGTAAACAGTAGGGTGTATCATTTTCATTTTGATGTAACTTTGAACTACATAAATGTTATAATTTAATCGGTAATTTTTGTTAAGTATTTAATTTTTATTTCTCTAGTTATTTATAACAATAAAGTGTTTGTAAGTTAATAAAAATAACTAGTGATTTAATTTTTTTTAATAATTAGGGGAATAAAACTAAGGTTGAAACATTTTTGCTTGGGTGTATCAATTTCACTTTGAGCCACTGTAAGTGTTCAATATGATTTTTGAATCAGCTGGAGTACTTACTCTGGCACAGGAGTATATATAATCATTCGACTACTGTTCCCTATTCCAAAATACATTTTAATAAATTTAAAAAAAAAAAACCTTACATATCGAGCTATAAGCAATTGTTCATTACTGATCTCAACGGTCAACTTTTCTTAGTTTTTTTTTTGTATATGTAGTTACTTAATTACTTAGTTAGCTAATTTTTATGTTATAATGTAATTTTTAATCTAAACTAGGTGGTTATTGTTATGAAATTTAATGTTTCTAAATGGGCAAGAGTGACAGTTGAGAAAACAAACATGTTTAAGACATTTTAAAGGATCTTGTCCTAAACTCCGCTAGCAAAATATTTTTTACCGTTTCTTATTCCGGGTTGGACCGTGTCAAATTGTTGTTATTTGCCGAGCTTTCGTACATCATGTGATGGCTTCTTCAGGTCGGCAAATAACAACAATTTGACACGGTCCAACCCGGAAGAAGAAACGGAAAATACATCTGACGACCGTCAAAGCCTACGTGAAAATATTTTTTATTATAATTTACTTATTTATGGAAGACTATTTCATCATTTTAAATATTTTAGTTGAGTATTTTACCAGGCTCAGATCCTGAGCTTCGTTGAAGCATTAAACTCTTCCCGATTTGCAGTGAACATTCCCACGTCAAGCGGCCCAACGGAAGCCATCGCTGGGCGTATCCAGCTGATGCGTAAAAGATTTTAAATATATCTTCATCTACAAAGTATCTGATAGAAGTTGCTGATAGGAGCGTCTTTATCGGGGGATGGTTCATTGGGCGGATAACGTTTTGAAAGGAACCATTTTAACTTGAAGGAAGGGGGCTGACCTAGTCTCAGCAGTCGCCGTCCGGACCAAATAAAAAGTTACGCCACTCATTTCTTCTGACGTCAACTTTCTTCATTCTTTTATTTTTATTTGCCGAAAATATGCACCACCTTGGGAGTGTCTTCCGAATTTTCTCCGGTGACATACATTTCCAGGCATTAAGCATAAATTTTGCGTAATTATAAAGGTCAACATACTGTCACTAAAATCAATATAGTACTTTATCCATGGGAGGAACTAAATGGAAGGTTTTTACATAATAATTTGAGAAAAATTAAAATAATAATATAATTAAATCATTTATACTACAGA
>KZ807290.1:410777-428259 GCA_000696205.2 Oncopeltus fasciatus | reverse complement strand
TCTCTCTCTCTCTCTCTCTCTCTCTCTCTCTCTCTCTCTCTCTCTCTCTCTCTCTCACTCTCTCTCTCTCTATATATATATATATAAAACCTAACAGCGACCGAATCAAACACCCTTTCTCTGACAGAAACAAATCTGACATAACCTTAATCTAGGGTAGATTGTTGTGAAAATAATCGGACAGTGTAAAGGTTATTTTATGATTAACTGTTCACAACCACTTGTCCTCGGTTGTCAGGTTATCCTATTAATATTAAAATTTGCTTGAACAGGATTTCAGTTTAGCAAAAGTTTGTATAGTATCCGCTGTTCAGGAGCTCGGTTTGAATAATAAACGAGTGGGAATAGTTAACACAGCCTGGCAACGTTATCAAATTCTAACGACTCGAGCGTGATAGAAAACAACTCCAAGGAACATCTTAGGCTTTGTATTTATATTACAGTTTACTTACAATTATCATAAACTAAAACTTAAAAATATATAAATGGAGGGGATATTATGTTCATTAAATTGAATATTCATAATAAATTGTTTAAATACGTAATTTAAGTATAGATTTACGTGTTTTTACTCAAATATACTGAAATTAAATCGAAATTTGAACATCTATCTTATTATCATTAAAAAATAAATGTTTTCTATGTTTTCCGCGTGTAGTCTCTCAGTATGTTAAAATTGTCGAACACTAAAGTTCTATCATTACAAAATTTAAACTATTACAACAACAAAATTTGTTGAAGTAGAAAGCATTATAATTTTTGGAGCAAATCAGAGAAGAGAGAAAGGAAGAGAGTTATTTGTATTTACCGTTTGTTCTTCCGGGTTGGACCGTGTCAAGTTATTGATAGTTGCCGAGCTGTATAAAAAATGCTCTCATTCTCTACTCAGCCCTGAAGAAGCCATCACATGATGTGCGAAAGCTCGGCAAATAACACCAATTTGACACGGTCCAACCCGGAAGAAGANATTCTACCTGTATCCTGTATTTTGAGTAAAATCTTATTTTTTTGGGTAGGAATCGAACAAATGTGTAAGGGCCATTAAAGCTTAGCTTACCTATGATGCGTTCATCAAAAAATTAAATTTCTTTGTCCCCAGGTTTTTCATTATTTTGTTCTGATTTCTTAAAATAAATGCTGTAATTAAGTTTGTTCTGATGAACAATAATTAATTCGATGTGAATTTTCTTATTAAATTTAAATGTATTTATTTATTAAATTCATTTAAATAAATACATTTTGTAATTTAATTAAAATGAAAAGTAAAAATTACATTCAATGTCAATCACATGAGGAGAGAAAGTGACCAATGATACTACTCACAAAATATCGTAATATTAAGTAAGGAATGTGGTGCTCTCTTGGTAGGTATTAACAAAAAATGCAGTTTAACTTTTAAGCAATTAATAAATTAAGTATTAATTTTGATGTTTTAGTTTGGTTTAAAAATAATATATTACACTATTATAGCTCCGAGAAATTTCAACACGTATTATTTTCCCCGTCAGTGCCCTTTAGGAGAATACCGGATGTTTTCGGCCAGTCCTCGATGGTATATCTTCTTTTCATAAATTTATTTTTATAATTTGTTGGAGTGTCGGGTTTTAAAAACTAAGTGTGGTAGTCAAGTGTTTAAAGGTCAAGTGTTTGGTTGCTAGGTTGCTACGTATAATATTGCTAAGTATATTTGTTGTCAGGTATAAGTTGCTAGTCGTATAAATTTGGATAATTTGTTGTTGTTGTATAAGTTCCTAGGTTGCTAGGTATATGTTGCTAGATTACTAGGTATATTGATGCTAGGTATAATGTTGCTGTTGCTAGGTATAAAATGTTGCTAGGTATAAAATGTTGCTAGGTATAAAATGTTGCTAGGTATAAGGGATAGGTCACTGCATTCACTCATTGTTCTGCGACTAGGGTTGAGGTGTTCCTCAATCGCCATTCCCCAAAATAAAATGCCGGGCTGAGACGTGTCTGGATATTCCCTCTTATTGGCAGTTGCCGTGACTAACCGACTTAGAATGTCGCCCCCGCGGTAATCCGGTTTGAGCCGAGCAAAGGGGAGGACACATAATACCCCCCCAGCTAGGATTACCATTTGCTCGAATCACCCACAAAAACCAAGAATCACCCCTTTTAGAAGAGTCAAAAATACAACGGCAACCACCTTCCGGGAGGGAGCAATCCTCCATCTCTAACGTTGCTTCTCCACCTTCGTCAAATGATTCCCTCACCACCCCTCATTCCTTCTTCGGAGAATGCTATTCCCTTAACACTCCACTCTCATATTTACCAATTTGGTCACAATAGTGAGGTACACTAGAAAACCCGTACTACTCTTTAATATGAGAGTTACTGGCAGTCCAAGCACAATACCCCACGGGTTGCGTATTTTAATTTTAATTTTATTACATTTTTAAAAAAATTAAAACAAAGCACCCTAGCGAACTACGATTTAAAATTGTTATTAATATTGTTCTTGTTGAGAAAAGTGATTAAAAAGTTGTGGAAGCTATTTTGCACCGTGAAGACACTGAAACATATGTTTTAATGTCCTCATAACAATCTGAATTTGAACAACTTTTATTGCTATATTTTTGCAGTAATGTGTTACATATGAGTAGATTTTACATAGAGAAAATAAAAAATTAGATGTATAATATATTTCAGTCAGATTCCATTAAGGTGTGTTACATGTTTAATCTAGTGACTCCACATAATCGTTTTTCTCATTAAATTTTTTTTATCTTATAATAAATAACAAAGACGATCGGCCCTCTTTTATTTACTATAGTTGATATATTTGCTTTATTAATTTACTTATAGTGCTTTTAACAGTTAATTAAAATAAAATATTCCATATTTTATAATTTAATATATGTTGCTTGAATAAAGTTGAGAAAATAAAAATATCTGTTTGGAAAAATTCATAGTTGCTTTCGTTCTAGCAGCATTTGATTATTATACATTTATTATTCAGTAATTATTAATGACAATAACTAGTTTAGTTAATTATCTTACTTAAAGTTGTTATGTAATATCTTTACTTCATTTTCATTTGTTACAGAGTAAGTATGGTGAACGAGTCTCTGGGAAAAGCCCATCTTCCTTGTATGTATTAATATATTCATAAATATTTAAAAATCTTATCAGTTACATCCATATTTGTTTATTTTAAAATATATAAAATTATTTTAAATCCTCCCCAAAAAATGTATGATCTATGGTAAAAAAAAAAATAATTCTCTTATTAGTATTGTTTATCCACAGTATCTTATATGTCCAATCTATCTTCAGCTTCTCATGCTAAGAAGGTAACTCTATACTGACGAGAAATTTGTAATTGTAAGAGATGCAAAGAAAAGGAAATTAAAGTTATAGAGCATTGTTAGTTAAGAAACGGACGGGAGTGGAATGGATGGGGAAACCATGAACCAAAATTCTAAAATTCAGAAATGTACAGTCTGTCCTTCCATCTTTCTTCTCTCTCTCTCACTCTCTCTCTCTCTCTCTATCTCTTTCACACTCTCCCAATTTCTGCTACCCCTCCCCCTCCTTCCATCACTCCCTCTTTTTCCTCTCTCTCTCTCTCTCTCTCTCTCTCTCTCTCTCGCTCTATCTCTCCCTCTCCCTCCCCTTCTCTTTTTAAATGTAAAATGTCTACTTCAGAAACAAAAATGCATAAAATAGTCACAACCAAATATTTTTGAATAGTTGACCAATGACATTTTTTTTTTTTTCAGTTTTAAAGAAATTAAAAAAATCCGCTTAATATTAAAAATTGAGCGGTTTTTTTAAATTTTGTATCAGAAGATCCGAGTCCCGGTTGAGGTAGCAAGATTATTATATTCTATTCCCTGGCATTTATTGTTTTAAACATTCTATATTCTTTGACTAATAGATGACAACCTATAGTTATACAATTAAAATTGAATTAAAATCGCTTAAGCAATAAATTTAATTTAGTGCCTTCAGTCAACCCAATATAATAAATATCTAATTTTTTTTCATTTATAATTTATCATTTTAACACAAATTTTGTGTTTCTGATGTGAAGACTTCAACAGAACTCTGATCATAATATTACCCGTTAGAGAAAGCTGGCATTGTGTAAAGCAGAATTAGTTTATAAACAATTATTGAGAGGGAATAGAAAATAAAAAAATATCTGTCCCAGCCAGGAATCGAACCTGGATCTCCTGCTATCCGGGCCGGTGTACTTTCCAGTTATACTACCAGGACTTGTTAGTTGTCTTATTCAATTCCCTCTACCTAGCGAGAGTCTACCCTAAGACTACCTAAGGGTAGACTCTCGCTAGGTAGAGGGAATTGAATAAGACAACTAACAAGTCCTGGTAGTATAACTGGAAAGTACACCGGCCCGGATAGCAGGAGATCCAGGTTCGATTCCTGGCTGGGACAGATAGTTTTTTATTTTCTATTCCCTCTCAATAATTGTTTGAAATTTTCGTGGGATAAAATACCACAACTAAATTAAATATTTATAAAGAATTAGTTTATTTCTTTTAATAAACTTAATAGTTAACACATGAAAAATGATTGATCTATAACAATAATATACAAACGACACACGTTTTTCTGCATAAACTATTACAAAGTTAATTTGAAAATCTTTAAAGACAACTATTTCCAGCAATCAAATAAAGTTGCTTATCTCTCCAGCTAATACAAAGTTTGCTTATCTAGCCTATCAATTCTAGGTGACACAGAATATTGGCTCTCCGGAATTCTGTGAGATAGCGCATAGGTGTGATAGGGCAGGGGTCAAAATCCGAAACAGAGGATGGCTTGTGAGGGCGGCTTCGTGCTGGCAATAGCTGGATCAATGCGGCCAGGAAAGACTAAGGATTGACCCACAGTTATCTTGCCCCACTGCCTTCCAGATAATTTCTTTAAGCTTTAATTAACTTAGGAGAACGGGACTCGACGAAGAAATACTGCAGGGTAAAGTTAGGTTCTTGAGTCAATAAATGTCACCAATTTGTGTTCCATTATTGACTAATGGAAGATAATACTAATTTGTGGTCTATTCTTGACTAGTCTAAGAAAAACTCCCTGAAATCATTATTTATTTTCAAATTATCATTATAAAACCTGAAGCTCTTGTTATTGGTTATAGTAAGAATGAAAATACTTTATTATATTAAACTAAAATAAAAATCCAAATCTTTTCAAAATTGCATTTCACTTTTGTTGTAATTAGGGCATCAATTTCTAAATGTGTTTATATATTTATATATAACATTTATCTATTCCTGCTATATTGTTTTAGTTGGTGATTACAGAAATTAGTTATTCAAGTTAGTATATTTAAATGGGTTTTGATTTTCTATAGACTTATAGTTTTGAAATATTTTTAGCTTTTTGAATATATAATCGATATTTAAAGAGTGTATATATATATATGTGTGTGATATAACTGTCAACGAATTCTGTCTTTAGGTTACAAATTAGTTTTTAAATGTTCAACTACCCTGACCGAATTCCCGACTATCCTCTCTTCATAGAACTTGACAGTCAACTAACAATCAACAGTCAATTAAAAAGATGTTTTGGTAATCAGCATGACTAAGGAAACTCGAAACTTATTTTGTTAGTTTATGAATTATCATCTAAAAATCTTATTCATGCCTACCTACCTTATTAGGTTGTATTTAATGCCATTTCGTTTTTAAATTAGAACACTTTTGTTAAGGTTCGGTCAAGGTTGATCCAAAAGATACAATTTTTTTGGAAGAACCTTAACTGAATCCGAACAAAAATTCTCTAGTAAGAATCTCTACTGTCTGAAACTCTCCAGTTAACTCACATTATTGGTTACCTTCTCTTCTAATGTGATTGACATTGAATGCCATTTTTACTTCATTGTGGTGGTCAAATTACAAAATGTTTTTATTTAACAGAATGTAATAAAGAAATAAAAGTTTAATCAAAAAAAAAAAAATCACATTAAACTTTTCGGGAAAAAATTATTGTCAGATACTAATTCAAATCTAATTTTCATAACGAAAATTTGTAAAATTAAGAAAAAAAGAATTATGGTTTTCTTTAATGAAGAATTCTGAGTTATATTGTATAGCCTTGATCTGATTCGTGATTGGGAGGAGACAGAGCTGGAGTAAGGAGTCCCTGACAGTGAAGGAGGCCTAGAAATGTGGACGACTGTCCTGTTGTGGGTGGAGGGGGGAGACACGATAACCGTATTCGGAGTAGTGGGGGAACCCCCCTTTGATCGTCCGCGGGCCAATTTGACTCCACCCCTTGTCCCCTTGCCCAATTCCAATCTGCTACTCTCATCTCACAGGTAACTAGATTTCGCCAATCCACCAGCCGAAAATTCTCTATCGATCGTTATTCAATTCCCTTCATTGGAAAATGCCTCTTTGTTTGTTGGGGAAAATAAAAATTATTTATTAACTTGTCAAAAGGAACCGGTCGTTAAAATTTTCTACTGTTCTGACAAATAACAAATATTTTATAACCTTTATTTATATATTACATTCTGATCAAAATAAATAAAAACATTTTGTAATTTGATAACAATGTCTAATAGAAAATAAATGACCATAATGAGAGTCACATGAGGAGAGGAGGTGACCAGTAACACCACTCTCATAATAACAAATAAATCAATTATATCCTGGGAATTTTTTTGAAATAAAAAAGACTTATATTTTTTTAATGTCTTACATTATATATATATTGGAACAATCTAAATTACTTTGCACAATTTCTACGATAATTATGAGCATGACTACAATTATGAGCCAACCTTATCTATATTTCTCAGCCAATCAATAAATAATCAGCATTGATTTAAAGAAGCGATTGTTTCGAGACATCAATATATTGTGGTTAATATTAAGAGGAAAATTTGTCATTTGACATATTAAATAATAATTTTTATTATAATCAAATATTCAATGAGGAATTGTATAACAATATTCTATATGTCGTCAGTGGAAATGTTAACTTTATGTTTTATCGATTTTATAAATTTTTTTGGGCAAGTGCAAACTAATTTAACTAATTAATTAATCAAGTCTCATTAAGATAGAAATAACTAATTAATTTAATAATTATAACTCTCTAGAAATTTAAATAATATCTTCAAGATATCTGTCTCTGAAGAAGTATTAAATTAAAAAAAACAACTAGAATAACGTTACTCACATAGTTATTAGAATTTNTCAGACTTTTGCATAACTTAAATAACTACAAAGGTATTAGGATTTAGATAGGAAAGGTATTAGGATTCAGACTTTTGCATAACTTAAATAACTACAAAGGTATTAGGATTTAGATAGGAAAGGTATTAGGATTCAGACTTTTGCATAACTTAAATAACTACAAAGGTATTAGGATTTAGATAGGAAAGGTATTAGGATTCAGACTTTTGCATAACTTAAATAACTACAAAGGTATTAGGATTTAGATAGGAAAGGTATTAGGATTCAGACTTTTGCATAACTTAAATAACTACAAAGGTATTAGGATTTAGATAGGAAAGGTATTAGGATTCAGACTTTTGCATAACTTAAATAACTACAAAGGTATTAGGATTTAGATAGGAAAGGTATTAGGATTCAGACTTTTGCATAACTTAAATAACTACAAAGGTATTAGGATTTAGATAGGAAAGGTATTAGGATTCAGACTTTTGCATAACTTAAATAACTACAAAGGTATTAGGATTTAGATAGGAAAGGTATTAGGATTCAGACTTTTGCATAACTTAAATAACTACAAAGGTATTAGGATTTAGATAGGAAAGGTATTAGGATTCAGACTTTTGCATAACTTAAATAACTACAAAGGTATTAGGATTATATATTATTGCCCTTTTAACTCCGTCCTTACCAACCGATTTCAGCCATTAAGGATTCATCTGTTAAAAAAAAAAAAAAAAAAAAAATTCAGACCATGAAAATGGGATCTTAGGGGAACGACGTCCTCTCTCGCTTCATGATAGCCCTGAAGATGGCTTACAATCTAACCAGAAACGTTGGCATATAATTTAAAAAATACACATTTTTTTAAGTTTGTATTTTTTTGGATCTACGTTGACTGAACTCCAACTAAAAAACATCTGATAGTATTGAAATTTTATTTGATGTCTCTTTTATTTTTCTAATGAGCGTTTTCTGAACATTAATATCAGAAACATTTAAGTTAACGCAATTTTGTCATTTCCATATCTATAACAGATACTAGCCAAAGAAGTCTACGTAAACTTTTATTTATTCTTTAAAAATATATTTTAAGATAAAAGGCCATGCTTACATCTACGACTTTAATTTTCAAATATGTTTCTTAATATTTCTCTGATTTTCTCAAAAATTACTGTAGTAAATTAATTTTAGAAAATTATGTATTAACATAAACGTGAACCCTTTTTTTCTGTATTTAAAAAAAATTAATAATGATAAAATGATAAATTTTTAACTTTGCAAACTTCAAACTTGACAAACTTTATAGAACACATTTTTCTCAATAAATGTGATTTAAATATTGTATAACACCCCTAACATATTGGAAGCCAATATGGCCGAAAAAATATGAATTTATTCCTTAAAAAATCAAAATTAATTAAATTAAAAAAGTTATTCTTAAGAGATACAGAAAAAAATGAACAAAAGGAGAGTTTGTTGACCGTAGATATTATTCTTAGATGATTTTAGTTGGGGTTCGGTCAAGGTAGATCCAAAAAAAATACAAATTTAAAAAAATGTATTTTTTAATAAAGGATTATCTGCCAACGTTTCGGCTTACATTGCAAGCCATCTTCAGGGCTGTAGAAATACAATGTCATGAGAAAACAATCACAATTGAAATTAATATAAAACAGAATTATAATAATATAATGTGATATCAAGAGTATGAATGTAGAAAGCTATGTAAGAAAATTTAAAAAGATTTTGAAAAAAACAATTTGCATAAAAAAAAAAAAAAATTCTCATCTTCATGATAGGTAGGTGTGGAAAATTACTGCTTTAATGTTTTTCAATATTTTCTTTGTCAATAAGTTGTTGTTTGCATGTTTTTTTCAAAATCGTCTTAAATTTTCTTACATAGCTTTCTACATTCATACTCTTGATATCACATTATATTATTGTAATTCTCTATTATATTAATTTCAATTGTGATTGTTTTCTCATGACATTGTATTTCTACAGCCCTGAAGATGGCTTGCAATGTAAGCCGAAACGTTGGCAGATAATCCTTTATTAAAAAATTCATTTTTTTAAATATGTGTTTTTTTGGATCTACCTTGACCAAACCCCAACTATAATCATCTAAGAAAAAAATGAGTTAAGGAAATAATGAACTAACATTTTAGGAGGTTTTATATCCTGCTTATTAATCATATATGTTGTTGGAATTATGTTTTTTTTGTACAAATAATAACAATTATGTTTCGAATAAATATGCAACTAATTAATTATTTTAGGTATTATTTTATAATACTTTATTGGGCACAAGACAAATTATGAGCTCCACCGCTGAGAAAGCCCTTTAATTAAAGGCCAAGTTGAGGAAAGCCTTTAATTTAACCTTGAAAGGACTAGTGATTGGAAGAACAATATGCGGAATTGAGCGATAAGATTGTCAGGCGGTGCGGCAGGTGATAAGGCCAGGCCTGGCAGGTGTTCCCAACGAGAGAGAGATATCCCCGGTCGATCTACATTCACTGCCGTACAAATATCGCTCATCTTCCTCAACGTTCCATGTCGGCCGGCAACCATTGTGCTCTTTCTATTTCAACCAACCCTCACAATTCCCAATCAATTGGCAATCAACATATATAGGCTTATATATATCCATGCGGAAATTGTAAAAATTCATTACATTTAATTCAATTTAAATATTGTATTGACTGTCAATAATTGAATTATATAAATAATCTAAAGGGTCATTATCACTATCAATGAATATAGAATTAGCATACATACCTTCTATTATCCGTCTTCATTGGTTTCTGCAAACCATCTTCTGTTGGCGAGCACTTTCGGACATTGTCCATCTTCTTGGCCGAATACAGTTGAATACAGACAGTGACAGTGGACACATGTATACGGCCACGAAGATGGACAATGGCTGAAAGCGCTCGCCAACAGAAGATGGTTTGCAGAAACCAATGAAGACGGAGAATAGAAGGTATGATAGTTAATAATAATATATTATATATTTTTTTTTATCATCCTCTCGAGGAGCAGGCTTTTATTGAGGAAGGGCTTGCTTTTTCTTTTTTTCTTTTTTAAGTTTTGTTGATTACAGTTGAGGGTAATAAAAATTGCAGCGTTTCTTACAAAGACAAATTTGCTTTTTTAGCTGAGAATTAACCAGTGAGAGTTGTCTTGGCTGATCTGCACATTACTTACCGCTCCACCTTCGGCTATTCCGTGTGACACGCGACAGAGTCCTTCTAGAAGGCGAGGAAAACCTATGTAGTCTAACCTCTCCCAGACACTACCATGCAAATGAGCAATTGATGGCAGCTTTATTATGAAGTCAATGAATTTGATTTCCTTTTCACATCATCTATGAAGAAACATTTTAATCAAATGAACCTTTTAATAACCTCAAATTCTTTAATTTTACAATTACACATTAAAATTATTAATTTGTCATTGAACTTTTCCTTGGTTTCTAATGAAGGCTGGTCAGTAGCTTTTTTTTTTATTAATCTCCTCTATACACTGACTCCAATGACACCATCATAGAGGGGTTTTCAACAGGTTGCTCCCCGATTCTAAATGCCCATGACATTGGGCATCTTTTATTTCTCAATAAAAGCCTGCTCCTCGAGAGGGTGATAAAAAAAAAAATATATTGTTATTAACTATCATACCTTCCTTCGTATCTATTTAAATCTACATAAAATTATGAACCTGTAGAGCGTATAAATACATTAATTTTTGGTATCAAGTAACTAGGGACGGAGAAAATATTGAAAAAAAAAAAAAAACTTTCAAAATATCTTAATTAAAACAGATTGGCAGTGGAGTCATTGGTCACCTTCTCATCTCATGTGATTGTCATTTGAGAGTGGTGTCATTGGTCACCTTCTCTCCTCATGTGATTGTCATTGAATGTCATTTTTACTTTCCATTGTAATCAAATTAATAAATGTTCTTATTTAACAGAATGTAATAAATAAATAAAAGTAAAAAAAAAAAAAATCAAATAAAACAGAGTGATGGGAAAGTTCCTTCAGAATTTGCTGCAGAAGATTGTATAACGTGACATTGTGCTTTTGACAGGGGATCGCAATTGACGGCGATGAATGTCCATTGACTGGCCCAGGATCTGAATGAGGTAAAATTGAAATTGGGGAGATGAGGGGTGACAATACTCCTTGCAATGCCGGCCAATGGGCCCTTCGGATGCCGCCATTCGGATCTGCCACGCCTGCAGCTCATCCTCCGATAACGCCTCCTATGACGTCTTCCCTCCCCGATCTGGGACGCCCTGTCAATGCTCTATCTACAGACGTGACGTCCGACACTATTCACAAAATCCCATGCTTCTTTTAATTCGGTATAAGCTATTCATTATTTTGAGAGATTTACCTTTAAAAAAATTGAGATATTCACGTTATCATGAAGCGATTTTTGAAAAAAAAAAAAAAAAGTTTTCTACTTTCCATATTAAAAATTTTAGTGACTAATATCTTCTTGTCTGTACTTCATTGAAAGTCTATCATTGTTAAGTAAAATCCTCTTGTATGGAAAAGTTATATATTTAATCATCTTACTATCTATTTGTTTTTAGAGTGTAATTGGTCACCTTCTGTCCTCTTGCAATTATAATTTTGTCATTTTTTTTTTTTTTAGTTCATAGTAATAAAATTACAAAGTGTTATTATGTTAACAGTGTAATAAATTAATAGAAGTTGAAAAAAAATCCATCTGTGCAGGCTTACTTCGTTAATAGTTCAAAAATGTAATTCAAGACATATAAACTTTAAGTATTTTTCAAAGCTGAATCACTTATTGATATCAGTTTCTTTGATTGAATAAAAACTCGCTTATCTTCCTAAACAAATTTTTGAATACTGAAAAAATTATTAAATAGAACACATAACCAAAACGCTATTAATAATTGAGATCAAACTAGTTATTAATCAGATAGATTTTTTTTTTAGACAAGTAGGTGAGATAACTATTTTTATTACTGGTGAGTCAACCTTTGGTCATTAATGCCAGGGAGATATTCTTAGAAGCGGGAAGATATTTTGAAGAAGAGGAATTTCTTAGCAATAGGTCATGGTGTGAGGTGTAATTAGTTGTTAATGATAATAGTTATTATGTGGATGTACATGGTAATTCCTTTGTGCTAGGAAACTATGAAATTTATAAGAATAAAAATTGAGAGAGTGAATGGAAACGAAGCACACTGAAAAAGCATCTTTTTTTTTTTTTTAACTTTCTTATTAATTACATTCCACATGTTCACGTAGGCTTCGACGGTCGTTAGATGTATTTACCGTTTCTTCTTCCGGGTTGGACCGTGTCAAGTTGTTAATTGCTGAGCTTTCGCACATCATGTAATGGCTTCTTCAGGGCTGAAAAGAGAATGAGAATGAGCTATTAAATTCTCTTTTCAGCCCTGAAGAAGTCATCACATGATGTGCGAAAGCTCGGCAAATAACAACAACTTGACACGGTCCAACCCGGAAGAAGAAACGGTAAATAATTTCTTCATGTTTTGTATCTAGTAATGTGCTGGGAAAATGCATCTAGATAAGATTTAAT
The DNA here is from genome assembly GCA_000696205.2 of Oncopeltus fasciatus. Taxonomy (NCBI): domain Eukaryota; kingdom Metazoa; phylum Arthropoda; class Insecta; order Hemiptera; family Lygaeidae; genus Oncopeltus; species Oncopeltus fasciatus. The sequence continues at coordinate 415,480 of KZ807290.1, read as the reverse complement.
AACCTGCCCTCTTTCAGAAAGTTCATTACAGAGTCGATGACTTTATCGTCATCCAATAGAATTTCGTTTAGAGTCTCATTTAAGTTATATTTTTTCCTTGTTTCTTTATATTTTAGGCACTCGGTAAATATATGTTTGATAGTAATGGGTGGGTTATCCTTTGCCATTATATAGCCATGAGTAAGTCTTGAGTGTCCTATTCTTTGTCTGGCTAATACCACTTCTTTCTTACGGTCAGTTGACATGGAACTGGACCATACCCTCGGAGTGGATTTTATTTCGCGTAACTTGTTGTCTCTGGTTGACCACCATTTATTTTCCCACTTATTAAGTACTAAGTACTTTTTAACTAGCGCCTTTAACACATAATTCAAGGTGACTTTTGAGTACATCTCACCATCTTTTATCGTTTTCAGATGAGTGTATCGTATGAGTGAGTTGAGGGAGTTGAAGACTTATCCCAGCAGGGGAAGGGTGGTAGCCGCCCTTCCCTGCGCCTGTGAGTACCAAGATTCAGGGTGGAAGGGGGTTGCTTGGAAGGTTGCGGGACGAGTCTCACCTCCGGAAGAAAACGAAGTTAGGGGGTGAACCAAGGCTCCTCTCCCCGTCTTCATTGTTCTCCCCTGTCTCCGCCAGTCAACCATATTGTCTCACTTCCTCTACACTCCCTCTCCGTCGGGATATTTTAGCTTTATCGGGGGCGAAGTACGGCACCTGAGTAAAAATTTATATACGGCAATAATGAAATTTCACGTCAGTCACTCACTCTATTTTCTATTACTTTAGAAATGAAAATATGTAGTTCCTAGTCCATTAAATCTAAGAAAATTGTATTAAAATTGTTCTTAAATAATTACCAAAAAAAAAAATACCATATGCAAACCATGTAATTATTAAAAGTTGAGATTCATAATTAAGAATATTATAAATTTCAATTAGTCTTCAATAATTAAATCTTTGTCCTTTCTATAGTTCTATAGTAATGCATAAAACTAATTAAATAAAAAGTAAATTAACTTTAAAAAAATTCATCTATTTGGTCAGTGACGTAGTATTTACCGTTTCTTCTTCCGGGTTGGACCGTGTCAAGTTGTTGATAGTTGCCGAGCTTTTGCACATCATGTGATGGCTTCTTCAGGGCTGAAAAGAGAATGAGATTTGTAAAAGAGAACACATTACCAAAGAGAACACCTCTCTTTTAAAACTCTCATTCTCTTTTCAGTCCTGAAGAAGCCATCACATGATGTGCGAAAGCTCGGCAAATAACACCAATTTGACACGGTCCAACCCGGAAGAAGAATCGGTAAATACTTCTGACGACCGTCGAAGCCTACGTGAACAGTGAAGTAGTTTCAAATTTTGTCTACGAAATAAAACTTGTATAAATTCTATATTATATAAATATCACATAAACCTTTCAAAGGTATAATTATGTATAGTTAATTAAATAGCTTTGTTAAGGAGCGCGCACTTTCTACTTATTTATTTAATATTTAGTCTCTAAAAAAATAAAAAAATAAAATTTAAAAAATTTGTATTTTTTAAATTTTCTGCTAACATACATTGTAAACCATCTTGAGGGCTATCATGAAGGCGAAAAAGGACGTCGTATCACCAGAATCTCATATTCATATAATAATATCTCATAGTTATGAATATGGGATCCTGGTGACACGACATCTCTTCTAGGCCTTCATGATGGCCCTGAAAAGTTGGCATTGGATTTATCTGAAAACGTTGGCAGGTAATTAAAAGAATACACAATGCTTAAAATGTCAGTCATGGAAATGTGTGGGACAGGACGTCCTCTCTCGTCTTCATGATAGCCCTGAATATGGCTTACAATGCAACCCGAAACGATGGCAGATAATCTTTTCAAGAAATACACTTTTTTTTTAATTTGTATTTTTTTGGATCTACCTTGGCCGAACCCCAACAAGAAACATTTGCTACAATAAGTTTATTTTAGGTACATATTTAAAATGGTAACTATTGTTTTGTTGTGAGCATTGGTTTGACTGACCCATCTCTCCCTCTATGTAACGTTCTGTAGCCAATATTCTCGTGGTTATTATTTCACAGAATATCCTTTTACCGCTGGTAAGAGGAAAATACATTTATTATATAATATTTTCAACATTATTGATACGAACAGATATTGAAAATTCTTGAGCTCACTTTCATATTGTGCGTGGATCATTTAATTAATTAATTAATTTTGTAAATTATAATAATTAATACATATAGATTTAATTTTTTAAACATTAATTTTCCTGAAGAGTGAGAATAAAGGATAGAAATGAAGAAAATTGTTTTTCTTATTAATGCTCTAATCCTTAGTTGTTTTTTTTTAGCAACTCTAAAATCTAAAAGCTCCTTTAGATAAAAGAAAGTAGATTGCTTCATCTTGAAGCTGAAGTTGCTTTTTTTTTTTTTTCAATTTAATATCCAAATATAAAATTTATTTATACGGGTGAAATCAGGGTAAACTGACTCTGATTGGCCAGAAGGCTGGGGCCTTCTACATCCTGAAAAAGGATGTTATCAAGGGGGTTGTTGCTTTAACTTTTATTTAATATATATTGCATTGAATGCAGAATCTTTATTCCTGACATTTCATAGTAAAAAAAGTTTGTTAATATTATTTAATTTTTGAATACTCCTATAATAATGCGAATGAGATTAGCAATAGGCTGCTTCTGCTTTTTGCATTTTAGCACGAAATGATTTTCTTGAAATGTCTAATCTCTCTCTCTAACCTGAAATAAAATTATGAAATATAATACATATGAGTATATTTATGTATAAAACATATGAGTGTATATATNGTCTCTAAAAAAATAAAAAAATAAAATTATGATATAGCTTCACGGAACAGACTGAGGTAGTAAGATTCATTTTTATAAAAAAAATATAATGTTATGTAAATTTGTTCTCTTCACATTATTATTGCTTATGATTTTTACTAATAATAAACCATCAGGACCTAGAGTAGAGTATTTATGTGAAAATAAAGCTAGGCTATAAAGCTATTTTAACTATTTGTAAATTAATGAAATTTAAAGGAAAAAAAAAATCTAAATTTTTAATAATTTGTTTAAATATTGCTAAGTACTTTTAAATGGACGGATTCAATAAAAAGCAATGTCAATTTTATAAAGCGGTAAAGGCGAAGGAGGCTGTCTGAGATGGTCGTGTCTTATCACAACCAGCCGCGCCCTGAGCCCTTCAGATAACAGGCAGCAGCCCTTGGTTCTCGCCGACCTTTCATATTATATATACACATTGGTGCCAGTTATCGATGTCGGACTTGACCTGCTAGCTGGGGAGAGGTGGGAGGCTATTCGGAACGAATGATTCATGGGAGTGGACAGGAAATGGGATAAGTTTAGACAACTGTAAAATGTGTTAGAGGGCTCTGGAAAATTAACCCTGGCTTATATTTATTTGTGAGTATTCAGTGTTGCTATATGTGGAATCTGTTATTTATGGAATATGATTAAAGATTGGAATTTATTTATTGTACTTTATTCAAATGTGACTCGATCTTGCTATGTTAGTGGCTCGAAGAAATTGTGTTTTAACCCGATTGAACCATCTACCTAATTCTCACATCTACCTAATTCTGAAATCTTATCTTTCTAACCGTTTCTTTAGGGTCCGGCAAGGATCAGATTACTCCGAACTCTACCCTGTGAAAGCGGGTGTTCCACAGGGCAATGTGCTTGGACCCATCCTTTTTATCCTTTATACTACAGGCATCCCTACTCATCCTAATACTCTTTTAGCCCTATTTGCAGATGACAAAGTTATCCACTCCTCCCACCCTGATTCCAAAATCGCTTCTAACAATTTACAAAACCACCTTGATGCTATTCAGCAGTGGTGCAGTAAATGGAGAATCAAAACAAATGAGTCCAAATGCGTACAAGTAAATTTTAAATGAAGAAAAGATTCTCCTAATAATGTTACATACAATAACATACCTATACCTCTCCCTGATTCAGTCCGTTACCTAGGGTTTCACCTTGACTCAATATTCAACTGGAATGAACATACTAAAATCAAACGACAAGAACTCAACAGACGCCACGGACTCTTATACAACCTTATAAATAGGCGCTCACAGCTCACTTAGAAAATAAACTGACCATCTACAAGACCATAATACGACCAATCTGGACCTACGGTGCAGAACTGTGGGGTGCCGCTAAGCCTTCCAATATCCAACATATATTTATATAATACAATCCTTTCAGTCTAAAATTCTTAGAAAAATTGTTAACGCTCCATATTATGTGTCCAACGCTACCCTTCATCACGACTTTAATATTCTTTTCGTCAAAGACCTTATCTCCACCCGCTTCAAACTTTTCCATAGTAAACTCCAATTTCATCCCAATTCATTAGCCCAATCCCTGTCGCCGGACTCCAATCCTCACAATCCTCCCCGGCTACTAAAACGGAGATGGCCTCGCGACCTCCTGGGCCTTAATGCCTAAACTTATTGAGAGTAGGGTCGATGGGCCCCTTCTCCTTGCACAGTGATGACCATTTATTTATTTATTGTTAATTTTATTTTTATTTCATTATATTTTTCTTTCTTTTATTTTATTTATATTATTTTTATACATGTACATTTATTTTAAGTCATCAAATTACAAGATGTTATATAACAGAATGTAATAAATAAAGATTTATTT
>KZ807290.1:392935-403560 GCA_000696205.2 Oncopeltus fasciatus | reverse complement strand
AAAAAATTAGCTAGTGGAAGCTTTTTTTTTCAATTATAAAATTCTTAAAAAAATATAAATTTATCGATATTGGAAAAGATGAAAGATAAAAATAAGAAGAAAAAAAATCAGCACTGATGGAATATTGAGTTGGGTTGTACAAAGAGTGACATGGGTTACAGGGTTGGACAGGTCCTTTTGAAATGGAAAGGCAGGGGTTGTCGGAGTAGGGACTTCCAATTTATAGTTCAAAGAGCGTTCGCACACTATCGAACTGCTGTACGTAGAGCTATGTGTTTGTGTGTTTGTATGTGTGTTGGGACCAGCGAGCGTCTGGTTCGAATTTTTCTGTGGCACTGACCGTATCTTACAGACAGCCTATGCCAGTGTATACACGTACAGCCTTCTTCGACTATAAGATTGCCATCGAATAAGACAGCCATCGAATTGCATCCAGTGATTTTTTTTTTCTTCAGAAGAACAATCCTGCACTTCATATATAAATCGGTGTCTTTATTGGCTATCCTCAGCCTTTGTCAGGTTTGCCAGGTCACCTGCATGTAGTGTGCATGGGTATCCAACAGTTCTTGGCCAGTCCGGATGATGCGATTGGGCACAGTGGTGATTTAATTTCCATTGCTCTTCCTTAAGTGGAAAAGAGAGAGCATCTCCTCAGTCATGAGGTATACAGGAAACCCACTCATACTGATACATATCTTCATGCCGACTCACACCAAAAAATCGAAATTACTAATAGGATAGGAGGATATATATTTAAGTTTAAAATGGTAAACAGCATTATTTAGCAGAAAATTCAACGGATCTGCCAGTGGTAATATAATCTAGACAGACACGGACTGATAAGAGCCGACCAACGTGAAGGACTTAGATTGAGGTCCAGTTCCAGGCAAGATACAAAAGTCATCCGGACCTGCAAGTCGCTGTTCTGTTAAAAATTTTATTGTAAATATGTAAATATCCTTTAAATAAGTAATTTAGTATTAAGTTAGTTTTAAGATTGTAACAATTGAGGGCCCTCACCCTTCTAAAATGAAAAATTTTTTATATGTAGACTAATATATTTTGTAAAAACCTCAGAATATTAATATAGTAATAGGTACAAGCATAAAATCCCGTACACTGGCACAGCTAGTGTACCGTTATATATGTAAAATAAATCATTCAAAGTTTTAAAGAAGATAAAATAATTAAATAAATAAATAATTCACTGTCATTCTCCATTCAACCGTGAGGAAGCCATCAGGATTAACGAAAGCTAAAAAAAAAAAAAAAATAAAATAAAATAGTTTGGATGCGTTTAAGGCCGGAAGAAAAATTTTTTAAGCCTTCGCGAACAATTCATCCCCATTTAAATCCTTTAGATCAGTTCTATGGCGTGGAGTCTGTGGAGATTTTGGACAGGCCATTGCCTACTTAATTTTAGTCAAAATATTTACGCTCTCCAAGGACAAGTATAATGTTTCCCATTTGCCTAAGCACAAAGTACCCGGGTACGATTTTATTTTCGGTCAAATATACTACTATCTTTTCAAGAAAGCAATTTTATTTCAGATCTACATCTAGAACTTTCTATCTCGTGTTTCCGATTCTTGGAAATATTTAGAAATAATATTGTTTCTCGAACCAAATTCCGCCAAGGATTTGATTACTGCAAAGTGGAAGCAGTTTACTCAGTTAGTGAGGTAGTGTGTTTGGGCCAGCCCTATTCCACCTATATACAGCTGGCATTTCTTCCAGTCCAAGTATCTTCCTAGGTCTATTTTCAGATGACAAGGTAATCTTCCCACCCCGATCCTAAAACTGTTTACAAAACCCACAAGCGAATTTTAAAGGTATCGATCAATGGTGCAGTAAATGGAGAGCTAAAATCAATGAATCAAAATTTTCTAATTATAATTAAAAATAATTTATTGAAAACCTAAAATATAACAGCATTCTTTTAAAGCTCTGAAATTCCGTTTGCTAGTTAGGATGTCATCTGGCGTCACTACTCACATGGGGAAAGTATAATAAAATCACAAGATAAGATTTTGGTAACCTTTATCAAGGACTAAGACAGACTAATGAATAGGAACACAAAACTTACAGTAGGTTACAAGCTTACTCTGTACATGACATTACTGAGACAATTTATACATACGGTGCAGAACTGCCGACATGGAGTGCCGCTAAGCCTCTCAACATTCAAAAAATGAAATTCAGAATCCTCAGAATAATCCCAAATGTGCCCTACTTTTCAACTCATGGTTACTTTACCAGGATTTCAGCCCATTTTATACCGCTTCTTCCTTTTCCACAGTCAACTGTCAATATCACGCAAAACCTTTAGCATAGTCATAATTGATTTCATGAGTTGTCGCAAGACATGTTCCCTCCTCATGTGAAACTTATTTTTTGTTACTTTTCCTTCTCTGTAATATAATAATTAATATTTTAAAAGTAAAAATNTATTCTAATGAAGGCACTTAATTAATATTTTAAAAGTAAAAATATATATACAAAAATAGTTCTTTTTTTCCCGCTTCTTTTGAGGGTGGCTTCTTTGGTAAGAAGAGAGATTGCTTTAAAGAAACTGGACTTTGGCGACTCGGGAGGAGTTTTAATTCCTACTAATTCAGAATTAACGAAGTGCAAATTAAAACTGGGGAATTACTGGGGTAATGAAGGGCTTCATTTTCCCTCGCTTACTGATACGAGCAACAGGTCTGGACTAGCTTAATTAGCTCTAATTTCTTTAATCACTCTAAAGAAATATCATATTTTTACATCTAATGAGGTTACATTTCTCCTTTTTCATCTTCTCTTTCTAATTATAAGGCTTAGAAATTTTTCCAATTATAACTTCTTATAAGCAAAGATTTGCATATTTTTTGTTACTAATAAACCAGACAAGCTTCCTAATATTATTTTTCGGTGATTTTTTTTTTTTTTAATTTTCATAATTCATTCGGCAGAGACTGCTTAAAATTTTAATAATTAAAAGAAAAAAGTGATTCCGTTATTTTGTTTATTTAGCAGTAAAAAACAAACAAAAAAAAACGGGTCGCCTCATATAAGATACAATGTATAAAACTATATGATGCTATATAGTAATTATGACAATTGTGTTGTCATGTGACATATGATGTGATGTGATGCGGTGCTGGGTGCCGTGACGAGACATGTCGTATGATATGACACGATCAGTTGTGTTTTGAGGTATGATATACATGATGTATGGTGACACGGTATGGTATGTTATGGAGTGGAACAGTACTGTTTGGTATGATATGATATGGCATGCTATATGGTAAGTTTATATGTCATTAAATGACATGACAGAAAATAAAAGGAATGAAATTGTTAATTCCTTCACGAAGGAGCTACACAAAGAAAAGGTCGCAGGAGTGGGAGAAATTTTTAGTCACCAAAGTATATATTTGTATCTTCCTTAATAAGCGTTTATTGCAAAAATAATGTGAAATATAAACTTTAAAGCTAAAATTTTATTCTCTCTCTCTTTGTCGTTTGGGCCTACTGAGGACCACGCGGCTCGTATCTACTCTTCAGAAAAGCTGTTTCCTACCTCTTCTTCCAGTACTCCTTCATTCTCTGGCTGTGAGCCAGCTTTCTCTCATCCGTCCACCTGGTCTCTGTTTTCTTCTTGCTAGTAAGGGGTATTGGGAACACACCCTGTTGGATTGCTTGCCGGAACTGTGATCGTTCTCCCTCTACCTGCCACTGTGAAGATTCTGTTGGTAAGTCTTTTGGCTTTCATGCGGGCCAAGTGTCCGTAGAAGGTCAGACGCCTTTTCCTTACACATGTAATTATGTCCTCCTGGTGTCTGTACAGTTCATCATTGTGCCTACCTCTTCTCTTACAGGTCCTAGTATCCTCCTCAGGATCTTCCTCTCCTTGATCTCCAGCTTCCTGAGTGGGCCCTTCCTAGCCATTACAAGACACTCTGAGGCGTACAAAACAGAGGGTTTTACTACGGAGTTGTAGTGTCTGAGTTTTAGGTTTTTGGAGAGGCATTTGGATGAGTAGATGCTTCTGCAGGAGTGTTAAGCCCTTTCAAACTTGGTACATCTGGTGTCTATAGCTAGGTTCTCACTCTGGTTTACAGAGATCCACTCTCCTAGGTACTTCGCTGCAGAAACTTTCCTTATGGTGGTGTCTTCTAGTGGAATTGTGGAGGGGGATTCCTTAATGTTGGTCATGAATTCTGTCTTCTGGAAGTTGATCTTCAATCCGGTTTAACTGCTATACTGTAGAGACTGTGTAAGTTGTGGGTAGCTTCCTCCATATCATTCGCTAGTAAGATGAGGTCGTCGGCAAAGGCCAGACATGGAATACTGAGGATAAAATTTTATACTCATTATGTTCTAAAAACTATTTTGTAATCAAATAATATGATATAAATGTTTTAAATTTTAGTCTTCTTCTCAATATTTTTTAAAGAAAAATAATAAGCTTCAAAAAAAGAAGCTTAAATACCGAATTTAAAAAAACAAAAAAAAAAAAAAAACAATATTATAAGCAGTTGAACAGTGACAGTGAACACATGTATTCGGCCAGAAGATGGACAATGTCCGAAAGCGCTCGCCAACAGAAGATGGTTTGCAGAAACCAATGAAGACGGACAATGGAAGGTATGATACACCGGGTGAATTCAAGGATATTTCAAGGATGTTTCCTATTTTCATATAATTTTGATATTCATACATGTCATACATACAATTTCAATTCCTGCCTTCACTGTTACAAATTCTTCTTAACTTATAAAAAAAAATTTGTTGTGCTCAATAATTAAACTACATAAACTCAATGTGGAGCAGTAAACAATTTAATTCCAACCCTTATGACTAACTGGTTTGTAGACAACTCCAGACTTCATTTTCCTCCCCAAACTTCGTTGACGTTGTGAGGTAAATTGTCTAAAACAATTGGAAGCACTTAAGGCGGACCGCACAGTAGGGACCCCGAGAAGGGCGTACTAATCGGATATACCCCCTGCAAACTCCAACTTAATAATCGTTATCAGTGAGAAGATCCGTTATCAGTGCTCGAGGCCCCTCTGCCGGCACGGTCAGCAAGCACAGACAACTCGGCCCTTACCCCAAGCCAATCCTCCCCGACTAATATTCTAATGAAGGCACTTCCCCTTTGAAAGGCTTTAGTCGGAATTCGCTCTGGGTTCCTTGTGATTGAAGTCGCAGATCCCTAGCGAGCCCCCCCACTCCAAGTTTTCGGGGCATTGTTCTCCAATCGCAGAGTGATCTGGATAGCAACCGACATATACATGACGACATATCACTAGCGGACATATAGTGACATATAGCGTTGTCAAAGGTATTCGGGTCTTCAGGTCACCTTAGTGAGCTTTTGGTTCACTAACTAGCTACTGCTGAGTTCCTCCACTTGCTAAGCTACTAAGATGCTATTAATTGAAAGTGCCGACAACGTCATCAGGCCTCATTGACTTAGTAGCAGCTTTTTTTTTTTTCCAAAATTTTTAACTCTTATATTTTTTCACAATATCCATCTTATTCCTTAGCCCTTAAATTTGGAAATACTTACTGTTCCTTTGAGTTACACAAACGTTTACTCGTGCATATTCTACAGGAATAACTGGATTAATTTTGTTTGGACTAAGTATTTCACTCTTGGCTAGAAATGGGAGAAGTTTCTTGCCTCTGTAATATGTATACAGTTCGTGCAGATTTAGAAAATTATACACCTGTGTTACTAAATAAGTTCATATCAGGTAAATGACTACATATCTGTTCGGCGGCTGAAGCATTATTTGCAATAGGGACAGATAGAGTTTTTTTCAAATAATGTTCAGAAGACAATCATAGCTTTGGGACTATTTTTCAATTTTAAGATATTTGTATCTAACTTCCTCTGAGCTGACTCCATTAAAAACATAGAGGTCAATAACATGGAGTAACATGGAGGTCAATTTTTCTTTCATGAGGCCTTCATTGCAAATGTTTTATAAATTGAGATTTATTAGGAATAAAATATATTTTCACATTTTCTACAAAGACCAAAGAAGTAAGTCTAGCAGTTTAGTCTATTGGAAATTATTTGAAAATACGATTTTTATCTCATGGTTAAATATCATTTGTAAATTAATTTTATTATTATTAAGCCAATATCCCAGTAGTTTAAACAATTATTCTCCAATAAAAGAATTATTCTCAAGTCATCATTTTCTCAATCAGGAGTCTGAATTTTCTTGTACCTCTTTATTATTTATCTGTTGGTCCTTAATTTTTAGGAGTCCACCCCATTTGGGTCACATTATCGTTCGGAAGGTAATAAGCACAAATCTTTTGATCTTCATGTAATTTCATGGACCCAAAGTACATAGCCGTAAATTATCACTAGCTTTTTGTTTAAATCGTGTAATTTTAGCTTAAGCGCATTTGATTTATTTAGAGGCCTGAATGCGGGCAACTGAGAAAAAGCTTCGATTTGAGTTAACAATTCTTTGATCAAACTCTCTTGGAAAATGATTTCCCTACGATTGGATATGATCTCCATTGGATATTTTTCCTACATACATCTGTTTTCAATATGGAGCTTACTCACTATTTATTTAAATACTAATATTCTAGCACCAAAAATAACACCCGGGGATTCGAATTTAGATCATCTATCATGTAATCTCTCTACATTATGGTCGCCCCTACACACATTCCACATATCTATACAGATATAGACGCACGCGATATTAATACAAAACAAACATAAATTCTAGTGGAATAAGTATTTTCTTCTGTCTCGGTCTAACATACTACTTAGAGTGTTTTAAAACCCCCAAATTTGGAATTGAGAAATCCATGTTGAGGGCAGAGACGTGATGTGGTACGCTGATAAGATGAGAGGGCGAGTGGTAATTAGGCTCCCCTGGCCTCAAATTAGGGTGGTTACTCTCCCTTCTGTCTGTAATATCGAGATTTCCTCCCCATACAGTCTGAGAGCTCGCTTTGCTACATTATACCTAGCCTTGCCCTCATATTAACATCTACTTACTTACACAGTAAAATATAAGAATGTAGTTTGTTATATTGCCACAACTACAAAATATGTATATGTTAAACTCAAACTCCTAATTCGGACAATGGCCGAAAGTTTTACTCATTCCGCGATGTGGATAACGATAAATACGTACATCGTACACGGGGATACACCGAGAACGCGTTCTGGACAAACATATTTGCTTAATTGCCGAAGTAAGTAGGTTCTTCGGAGATTGAGCAAAACCATAATATTCCTAACCCGACGTGAGGAAAAGTGATTGCTCACGTCGGGTTGTGGCTGTTTCTAGTTTGTACATTCGCCGAATAGCGTTTTTCACAGACCAGACATGTCTCAACATTTCCACCAGCTACCATATAACCTACCAGTGTGTTAGAGCACAGACGTATGAAGCATGGAGTTCTTGACAAACAGTTCTCCAGAAACCAGTTCCAGGTTGCTCCTAATAAATTTATCAATAATGTCGATGTACCAGGTGAATCAGTCAACGTCCGTAACGAAGCAATGATGTCATCGAGGTCAAAACAGGGTTTTATCAAATGTGGTTGCAAGAAGAACTATTCGGGAAAATCTTGAAAATGTGTAAAGTTAAAAATAAAGTGCAATTCTAAATGTCACTTAGTTATTATGAACTTGTAAGATAGAAAATATGGTAGTATACATACATAGGCTATTCGGCGTTTGCGTAAATGAAAAATACCCGAAATGCGTCGTGGTAGAAAATGATTACCCACGTCGCGTTTCGCAACCCTATAGGTAAATTTTGAGAACTAAATTGGTGTTTTTAGTTTTTAAATGCTGAAATCTCATGACATCCATGTACTACTATTGATTTATTGCTCTTATGGACTATATTCAAGCCGAAGTGTTTCATGGTAGAGAAATCAGAGACATTTATATATTTAATATTTATAATTTATAATGCACTGAGTATAAAGATATGTTGAAAATAAAATAAGCTTATGAATTATAGATTGAAGCAACCTATTTATTTATTATATATTATTACGTACTAAAAAGAATAATAGGAACAATTATTTATATATTTAATTTATTTTAAGACCAACTTAAGCCAATATTTGTATTTTTTGTTTGTTTTATTTATCTTTTTTAATCTATAGGTTACAATTTCTTTTCTTATTTAATTATTATTGATTTTTAAATTTGAGGTGAGGATATTGTATAAATTTATGAAAAATGCTCAAGCTTCTTTGTTCGCTTAAGCTATATTGGCCTAGCCCCAAATGCAGAATAAATTATACATCAATATATTTATATAAATTATAANATAGCAAATTAGCATATTAAAATAAATAAAATTAAATAAAAAATATGGTCTATTCAATGGATCATCAGGAGACTATTTGCTTCTTCATCAAAGCAATTCTTGAAGAAATTGTATTGACCTGTAATTAGATTTTTCTGTTAAATAATATAAAATTAATTCGTCATTAATCACATTCATCGAATTAATTAATTTCTGTTACTCAAATCGGCTATTTCTTTTAATAGTGATCACTAACGTTTTTGTAATAAATTTAAAATTTGTGAAATAATAATGAAATAATATATATTTTGAAGTATGTTTTAAAACGAAAAAACTAACTTTTCAATTCAGTTTACTAATATCAAATACATATTAAAACAGGCTAAGCATGTTTAGTGTGAAATGAATTCAAAAATAATGTTTTTAAAGAGAGACATACTAGTTAAAATGTATTTTTTTTTTTTATGACCCGCAAGAATTTAAAGATTTTAAATACATTGGCTTTCCTTTAGTTATGATTACGATTCATAATTACAAAATTAGTAGAATAAAAGTATAAAACAACTCAAAGAAAGAAAATTTTAGTTTCTCTCATAACTTTTAAGCCACTGAAGGAAGCATTTATTGTAATTCGTTTGATAATTCACTGATAATGCAGTCTTTGAAAATATTTGATAACATATATATATATACTTTTATTTGTTGTGAGTAAGAGTTTTCTAATCTTTAAAATAACAAAAATGTATTGATCCCTGAGACAAGAAGCGGTAATTGACCCCAAAACTTCAATAAAACCCGCTCAGTTGTTTTGAAGTTAAGGTGGTGAAAATTTACGAGGGCGAGCGAAATCTTTGTTTTCTTCTTTTCTCTCTTGTTTTCGTTGATAATTTAGATTGAAATATTTTTCAACTCACAAACTTCATTCTTTTGTAAGTTTTCTGTTTCCCACAATATGATAAAAGGTTGTTTTTTGTTTACACACTGCAAGTAAATACTTATTACATGATTCAAAGAGATATTGGGAATATTTATCCCAATAATGAAAATATTTAATTATGATACCTAGTAAAATTTTATCTCATTAGGTACACACTACTATTTTTTTTAAACTTATTTAAAAAAAAAAAAAAATGTAACACCGAGCACATCCTTGTCCCAGGCTGTTCAGTAAATCCCACATAATGGGCCTCAAATAGTTGGAGGAGCGGCTTCGCGGGTGCGGGCCGTTGGGGGTTGCTATGTCCGTGGGGCCTCTTGATTCTCTAGTCGTGAATATATTGACTGAAACTAATACACAAATAGTAATGTTCAATAACTTTTCAAAAACCAAATCAACTGAACGAATAGATTAATTAAACACAAATAATCAGACTCAATTTATATGAAGAACTTCCTTTTAGCGGAACAATAGGATGCAGGCCCGTCGTGGCATGGACGGGGGCGGGTTGGGCTTTCTCCGCGGCGTCTTGCTGGCGCTCATGAGGCGCCCTGGGGGATGTGGTCGGCTTGGTCCCACCGAGCACATCCTCCTTCACAGGGCTGTCACCTAAAGCAATGATGGATCTTATATTCTATTATGATGATGGGCCGCGAGGCGCCGCGGGGTGGGCTCTGTCTGTCTCTGTCCGTCGGCATGGGGCCTTTGTCGATAGACCAACTTAATGTTTATTTTATTCCTAAGCAGTTAAGCGCCGTAAATCCCCCAATAAACAACATAAACAAAAAAATGTATGTGCACTAAGATAATATGTATAATTTTTTTGTATGAACATTATATTATCTTGAAAATTCCCATCTTTTAGGTTAATACTAAACTGTTAGGAATTATAGAAGACAGAATTTTTTGTTTGTTTTTGCCCTCTTGCCGTGTCAACCACGGCAGTTATTCATACCAAAAATAAAATTTATTTGGCAACAAAACGAATAAATAATAATTCATAAATATTAATAATTATTATAATAATTCATAAATATCCAAATATTACTATTAATAATTGTTAATCATAAACTCTATAATAATTAAATAAGACAATTAATTTATTTTCAATTAAAATACTAAATTTAGACAAATCAACTGATGATTTGAATTTGATTTCCTACACAAATTTAAATTAAATAGCTCAAAAATATAAATGAAAAATTATTAAACAGTTTTAAAATTTTAAGCAAATAACGGTTGGTAAAACAAATAAATTTAGAAAGAATAATTTTTCTAAGAGGACACTAGACATATTCTGCCTTCATCCTAAAATAAGAATAATAATGATTTCATTCAAATTATTTATTTACTATTTTTAATATGAACTTTTTTTTAATAATTATTTATTT